>BQNB010022088.1:39139-63432 GCA_026074375.1 Tanacetum coccineum | reverse complement strand
GTGTATGCTTTTGAGAAATTCTGGCCTTACCTAGTCTTGTCAAAAAGCATAGTGTATACGGATCACTCGACATTAAAATACCTTATTAATAAGCAAGATGCTAAGCCGAGATTGCTCCGGTGGGTTCTCCTCCTTCAAATATTTGATATCATCATTCGTGATAAAAAAGGAGCCGAGAACCTTGCGGCCGACCATTTGTCCCGATTAGAGAATCCTCACCAAAGTGTGCTCGATAAAAAGGAAATAAATGAAACGTTTCCTTTCGAAACACTTAGCATGGTATCTTTTCGTGGTGATTCTAGTACCCCATGGTTTGCCGATTTTGCAAATTACCATCCAGAGAACTTTGTTGTGAAAGGGATGTCGTCCCAACAAAAGAACAAATTCTTTAAAGACGTGAAGCATTACTTTTGGGACGACCCCTTCTTGTTTAAAATCTGTGCGGATCAAGTCATCCGGCGGTGTGTTCACGGCCAAGAAGCCATTGATATTCTTAAGGCTTGCCACAATGGACCCACCGGGGGACATCATGGCCCGAACTACACCGCCAAAAAGGTGTTTGACTCTGGTTTTTATTGGCCCACAATTTATCGTGATGCCCATGACTTAGTCAAATCATGTGACTCTTGTCAACGTCACGGGAAAATCTCGCAAAAAGATGAAATGCCCCAAAATGCCATCCAAGTTTGCGAGATTTTCGACGTTTGGGGCATCGATTTTATGGGACCGTTCCCGTCTTCACGAGGGAACAAGTATATACTCGTGGCCGTCGACTACTTGTCTAAATGGGTTGAAGCGAAAGCGCTCCCCACCAACGACGCCCGAGTTGTTGTTAAAATTTTAAAATCTCTCTTTGCTCGGTTTGGAACTCCCCGCGCTATCATTAGTGATCGCGGTACGCACTTTTGCAATGACCAATTCGCAAAGGTCATGCTTAAGTACGGTGTCACTCACCGCCTTGCTACCGCGTATCACCCACAAACTAGTGGGCAAGTGGAAGTCTCCAACCGTGGTTTGAAAAGAATCTTGGAAAGGACCGTAGGCGAGAACCATGCCTCTTGGTCGGATAAATTAGATGACGCACTATGGGCCTTCCGTACCGCTTTCAAAACACCCATCGGGTGTACTCCTTACAAGCTCGTGTACGGAAAGGCATGTCATCTACCGATCGAGCTCGAGCACAAAGCCTATTGGGCCTTGAAGCATGCAAACTTTGACCTTAAGTCCGCGGGTGATCACCGGAAAGTTCAACTCAATGAATTAAATGAACTTCGTGATCAAGCCTACGAGAACTCTTTGATTTACAAAGAGAAGACAAAGAAGAATCCACGACTCAAAATCAAAAACCGCTTTTTCACGTTGGTAACCGAGTCCTTTTACTTTTAATTCTAGATCTGAAGATTTTCTCGGGTAAAACTTAAACCAGTTGGAACGGACCGTTCATCGTTTGCCCAAGTTTTCTTATGGCACCGTCGGGGGGGGGGAGGGGAGTTATCTCAAACCGACGGGCCAAACTTCAAGGTGAACGGTCATAGACTTAAGCATTACTTTGGAGGGGACATACCACATATGGTTGTCCCGGATCTCCAAACCTTCCCCAAGGACCAATGAATTCGGGGACGGGTCAAGCTAAGTGACCTTAAACAAGCGCTTCGTGGGTGGCAACCCATGCTTATCCTAATATAATATTAGTAGTAGTAATGAATAAGTGTTTTGTGATGTGAGGAGGCTCGCCTCTTTCTTTCTCGTGTGCTTGTGTTTTTGTTGTATGTCCAGGATTGCCCGGATTTTTGAAGCCTCTCGTGCTCGCGGTTTTTGTCCTTCGTTCACTCGAGCTTCAAATCCTCAGCTTCATTTTGGGAATCCAATATCCTAATCTAATCGACTAACGTTTATCTTTTGGCATACTTAATAAACGGCCTTAGATTTACGTAGAGACCCTTCTTAAAACATTGAGGACAATGTTCAGTTCTAGTATGGGGGGATCTATCGATTTGATTGTGCCTGCAGCCGTTGTTTTCACGTAATCCTGTTTTTACCACCAAAATACCAAAAAAATGAAAAAATTTAAAAATTTTCAAAAATAAAATAAGTGTTTTGTCACAATTTTGACTTTCCTGCTGGGTAGAATAAGAATAAATTTTGACTCGATCGAGCGTGTTGAGCTCTAGCTTGTTCCTTAACTTTTAGACTAAGCATTCGCGGATCTTTGCGAAGAACGAAAAATGATAGAGTTAAGTATGAGTTAGATGCTAAACAAGGATTAGTTGGAAATCTTAAGAGCTCATAAGTGTAGTTTGTGGCTTTTTCTCCCATAAGCTTCTAACCGGACTAATAATACGTGCTCTCTTCGAAAATTAAACTTAAATCAACAATTTTTGAAGTATAGTCGATATCAATAATTTTAGTTCAAATTTATACTTAAATTTTCTAAAAAGATTTTCCCTATATCGTGTATAATGTTAAAAAAAATGATGATGAAAAATTGGTAATAATAATAAACTGTGGGGCTGATAAAGTTTACTTTATAAAAAAATTATATTTAAATATGATCTTATCGGCTCAAACCGATGTTGCTCTGCGCACGGCACGCTCAATAAGGCTCCACGCTCGCGCATTTATCCGGATTGGAACCAAAAGTTTGATGCATCTTGCCGGCTCACAAACGATGTTGCAGCCTTCTAAAAGGTCGAGGATTTCATTAGTTTAATGGATGTGTAATTATATTAAGTGTAGTAAACGTGAATTAATAAATATAGGGAAAATCTTTTTTTCTTAAATTTAAATATGCTTTTGAACTAAGACTATTCCGTTTTTAAGTTGTAATTTTATGTATATACGGGAATACCTAAGAGTTTTTGAAACGAAGGTCCGTAAGTCCCGGTTTTACTAGTCTCTGTGGGGGTGTCAATGCTGGTCACTTAGTCGCAAAGGTTGGGATGTGCCGAGACGAAGTCGCTACATGGGAATTGCATATCTAATTCAAATCATTACTTTTGGGTGGGGACGTGAAGCATAGAAATTTTGACAAAAACGTTGATCAAGGTTGAATTCAAAAATAAGCACATTTCACCTCAAGACGCTCTAATAATTGCCCGGGATGCGACTCTATCGCGCGCCACAAGTCACAAGTATGAGTAGTGTTAGTATCTTAACTTATATTTAACGGTGATTTCGTTTTTAAGCTTGGTTTGGAATAAGTGAAAAGTCAGGAACGATGAATTTATCCTTTTTGGGGCATTTTAGGATTGAAATGTTTCTTGTTCTATGATCCCTAAAAGTTATAAAATAACGAAAGTCAAACATGTTAGTTAGGTTGCTTAAAGTAAAAGTACAAAAAAGAGAAAGAAAAAAAAATACAAAAATATGTGTAGGAATAAGTGTAAATATTTAAAAATGGTCAAAACGGGGCTTTTCTAAACTATTGATTCTTTAATTCCCCTCGATGAACACTTAGCTACTTTTCGAGGTAATTAGTCGAGGGGGATTGAGATTCTTGGTTTTCTAAGTGTTTACTTATAGCATTGCGTGAGGACACGGCAATATCCTAGTATGGGGGATTTTGGTATGTGCTTAATTACACATACCATTTACCTAGGAAAACGTGCCTAAAAGACCAAAAACATACCAAAAATACATTGTATTTGTGTGTTTTGGATTTATATTGTGCAGGAAACGGATATCAACAAAAAGGACAAAAATCAAGCAAAAACGGACAAAACCAAGCACGGAACGGAAAAAGTGTGAAAAGGACAAAGTCAAAGTCAACAAAAGTCAAAGTCAACCTCGTCAAAGTCAAAAGTCAAAGACGAAGCCAAACCGAAGAAATACTTAATGGACCAACCCGCACCCATCTAATGGGTCGGGTCAGCCCATTAAGCATTTATGTACAAGACTTATAAGACTTAAGTCTTATAAAAGCCCAAAACCCTTTTTCACTAAATAATGGCCTAAAACCATTTCTAAGCCCAAAACCCTTTAACTGTTGTTATGCCCCAATACCCTTAACCCATTAATTCCGTTAGTCCTTTAGGGACCATCCATGCAATAACATTACACAACCTGAGGGGCCAATACTGCCAACTTTCTTATAACATTTACACCAAAAGGACCATCTTTGAGATAACAATACACAAAACCAAGGACCAAAGTTGCCATTTCCCCAAACTTCACCCCTGTCATCACCAAAAATAGAATACAAACGAAAAAACCAAATTGGCGCCAAATTGCCATTCTTGTGTCTTCCTCCCTGCACCAACCTGCAACACAAGACAAAACCATCCCTTTCCCTTAACCCCACTTCACATGGGCTAAATGCCACCTTGGCAATCCCTTAATCTCCTATTCGTTCAAGGATTTTGACCAAATCAAGGGTTAGGATTTCAAGGATTGGGCTCCAAGGTGAAATCAAGGGCTTAGATCAATGGAAAAGAGGCACAACTCGGGTTTGAAGCTCAGTTCTCTCACAAAAGAAGCACACATGGAAAGATGACAAAAGATGAAGACCAAGTCCAAGACTTTTAGCTCGGCTATAAATAGGACTCATTGTAGCCCTTAAGAGGCATCTAGTTTAATTTTCAGCTTATATTAGTTTAATTTACCTTATTATACTCTTTTTTTTTAAACCTTGTATTGTTTTTAAGTTTAATAAAATTTGAGGTTTTGTTCTAAAATCTGTTTTTAAGTTTTAAGTTCATTTATGTTTCAAAATACTCTATAAGCTCATAAAAGATCTTTTTACCCTGTTACTTAAGCTGTTACTTAAGCTTTACAAGCTTTTTCATAGTATGCAAAGTTTTAAGCTCTTTTCACTTAAAATCATTCAATCTGTCAAACTCACTTGGAGCTTATCTTTTCAGCCTGCATAAGCTTTGTACCTTTGTAAGCTTCATTTTCTATTTTTACTCAAACTGCTTATTTGCTTATTTCTGGCTTATTGTGCTTATTGTCTGTTTGTATCTGCTTATATTAGCTTATTAATGACGTTTAGTGCCTTAAATACTTAGGTTGTAGTATAAAAATCATTTGTGCAAAGTTTTTCTTAAAAATCTTTCTAGAATAGCTTACTAAGTAGCATAGTCTGTTCTAGCTTATTATAGTGCTTATCTGTTGTTGAAAATTGCTTAATATTGCTTATTAGACTTATTAGATATCTGGTCTTGTGAAGTTGTGGCTTAAATCAGTGTTAATCAAGTAAAAAAAGTTGTTAAATCAGTTTTAAAGGAGTGTTTGGCATAAGGTGCAAAATGGGTCAAATTGGTGTTTTTATTGGGTTGGGTCACTAAGCCAGGTTTAACAAGTCAATTTAAGTAGTTTTAATCTGTTTCAAAAGGTTTTCAAAGTTTAGAATTCACTTTTAAGGTCTTAAGTAATCATAGTTTGAATCTGTGTTAATTTAGATTGATATATCAGTTTGTTTGTTCAAGATTTGATTAAGTACTTATTGTTGTCATTTTCGTGCTTGTTTTATGTTCAATATGCAGTAGAATAGTCTAGGATAAGCTTGCATTAGTTGGTTTAGTTGTTTGTCTAAATCTGTCAAAAAACAGCCAAGTGTTGGGAAACTTGAAAAACAGCTTTTTCATTAGCTTATTGTGGCTTATTCTGAATTTCAAAATGATTTTTGAAAGTTGTTATAAGTTCTTTGAGGTCTAATTTTTATCTGTTTGGAGGTCTTAAGTCCATAAGGACCCATTTGCACATCTTAATTTGAGCTTAAAAATAGTCAGTTTCAAAGTGAAAAAGGGTTAAGTCTTGTTAAAAATTTTGAAAAACTGCTTTTTGATAAGCCTTTTTCATGGCTTGTTTGAGTTTCAAACGCATTTTTGATTGCTGATTCTAGTAGCTTATATGTCAAGCTTTAAGGGCATATAAGTCTCATAGCCATAAGGATCTGTTTTCTAGCTTAAAAATAAGCTAGAATAGTGCCTTTGGGGCTTTTTGGTTAACAGTTTTAGCAAATTAAGCTCATTTGCTCTTCTAAGCTTGTGGTTATTGAATTTGCTTATATTGTGTCGCATCTTGCTTATTAGGTTAGTGTTTAATCCCTTGTAGCTTATTTAATTTAGGATTGAGCTTATTTAAGCTTTTGGCATTTTAAGCTTAGAATTTTTAAGTATAAAAGTCTTTTAGGTAAATCTATCAATTAAGCTTATTGTTAGCTAATTTTGTTAGCTCATTTTTGTTCACTAGTGCTTAATAGGTCTAGTAGTTTACTTGTGTTAGCTTATTTGTGCTTTATAGTTGCTTATTTGTGCTTAAAAAGCATAACAGTTTAGCATTAATTCTTTTAGTCTAATTAAGCATTCTGTCATTTTCTTTTGCTTATTTCGGGCTTATTTTTAAGTTTGAAAAATTCTATTTTCACAAAAGTTGTTGGTTTACAGCTTATTTATAAGCTGTGTAAAAAAAGTTTAAAAAAAAGAACAAAAAGGGAAGGTGGAAGTTCAAGGTGAGCAAGGCTCGAACCTTGGACCTCAACACCCTCAACCTTTCACACCACACACTCAAACCATCTGCCCTTGGGACTTCTTCGTTAATACATTTGCATGGTTTAATATTTAAACACACTTTGAGCCCCTTTGCTTATTTATAAGTCGTAGCCTCTTTTGGCTTATTTCGTGCTTATTTGTTAAGCTGTGTACTTTAGCTTATTTTTCCTGGATTCCTTACACCATTTAGGACTTTTGTGCAATTTTTCAAATTTTTCCAAACTTATTTGTTACTTTTTATCATTTTTCGTAATTTAAATTTTTAAAAAGTCGTTTAAAAATAGAAAATTAATTCAGGAAAATACAAAAAAAATAGTTTTTAGTTTTAGAATTAATATTTTAAGGTTTACAAACTTTAAAAACATTTTTATCATTTTTAGATTTTAAATTTCATTTTTTAGCTTTTAATTTAAATTTAGAAATTAGTTTTTAATTATAAAAAATAGTGAAAAATATTTTTCTGAGTTATTATCATATTTTAGACTTTTTTAAAGTAGAAAATCATTTTTTGGAATTTTTAGGTATTAATTTGTCATTTTCTAGAACTTTAAATAGATTAAATAGGTTTTTAATTCATAGAAAATTATTAAAAAGTCAAAAAAATATAATTCCTTTTTAGAAAATTTTCTTTTATCATTTTAGAGGTTTAGAAACTAAGTATGCATTTTTAGGATTTAATTTTGATATAGTTGATAATTTAGTGCCTTTTTAGGATTCTCGTACTTGATTTTGTTAAATTAGAATGCCTAATATGCTTTTCCCGTAGTCTTAGGAATCATAATCAACCAAAATCTTTGTTAATTCAAACATCAAATATCAAACCGACTTTCGACTCTCAAATTTGCATTCCTCGTCGGGTAAACGACCCGAGAATATTATACTACTCGGATTTCATTGATTTTCTTTCTTTAAACCTTATCAAGGGTCACTTGATTTGGGTTGGTTAATATAAGTAGTATATTATATATTATTTATATATACCTAAATTGATTGAAGTCAGTAGTAGAAATCAATAAATTTGCTTAGTAAACGAGCATGTATTCTCACCCCGAAAACAGTTTATGAAAACCATTAGAAAAGAAAAGGGTGGGGCTATGAACTCACCTTAGGTAGAAGTATCGGATAAGAGAATCAACAACGAACGAACAATGACGACAACGTCTCAACCACGACCTATAATATAGTGGTCCGTGATTAGAAGAAATAAAGACCAAGAGGAAAAAATGCATAAATTGCACAAGTAAATATATTTACTACACATATACTCCCTCTGTCCCAAAATTATTATCCTCTATTAACTTTTTAAGTCTTTTTCTCCCAACTTTTACCTTAAATATTTTTGTTTGTGTTATATAATACTTAATGAAAAATATACGAATTGATTGGGTTTTAAAAGTATTTTCAATGTTATAATTTTCGTTAACTATTACAGAACACAAACAAAAGTATTTAAGGTCAAAGTTGAAAGAAAAAGACCTGAAAAGTCAATAGGGGATAATAATTTTGGGACGGAGGGAGTATATAATTACATACTATGGAATCCACATGTGCGCCCTAAGTTTTATTTATTAAGACGCTCTCATTAACAGTATTACGCTCGTCATTAATTTTCGCCACTTTTCTGAAAAGTTTCTATTTTTAGAAAGTTACTATTTTAAGAAGGTTTCTATTTTTAGAAAGTTTCCATTTCTGGAAAGTTCGGATGTTAGAAGATGTTAATATTGTTTAATAAAATGTTAAGTTTTCCGTTAATCCCGACGTATCAATAACTCATAAGCTTATCCTTATTTTCCTCGTTATGCTTATTCATATATATAAAGTTTCCAAAAATAGACTTACTACTTTTAATTGTGAACGGGACGCACCTAATAATAAATATATCATCTAATAATATTCGTTAACATTTTACAAGCTCAAATGGACTCTAAAACGCTCAAACTACATCTTTTTAACAAAAATCAGCAACTAATCCATCTTTGCTAAGTTTGACTTTTATTATAAATTTTCTAAATTCTGACCCGTCCAAAACAACCTACCAAAATACATTTTCATGACTCGGACTCTAAAACATTTTGATGTAAAACGACGTTTCGGACAACTTTTTAGTTTTAGCCGAGACCCGAAACCTAACAGAAAATGACCAAAATACCCCTGCAAGTTTATGCAGGAAATTATTATAAAAACACAGATTTGTGTTTGAGTTTTTGACCCGTCATAAGGCGTTTTTAAACTTAGATCGCCACGCGAAAAGGTAAAACGGTATTTTGAACAACTTTTTAGTTTTACCCGAGACCCAAAACTCGACATAAAAGGACGAAAACACCCCTTTATCAGGTCTGATGCAATTTAAATAAATAGAAAAACGCAGATTTTTACTCTAGCTCTTCAACCCGTTATTACTCACTTTTAGACTTAGTAATCCTCGCATGAACGTAAAACGGACTTTCGAACAACTTTCATGACGGACCCGAAAGTGACGAAAATACCCTTTTAAAAATCTGACAGCAACTATTATTTTCCCAAAAAGCTGAATTTTTAGTAAAAATTTTCCTAACTTCAATTGGCCGTAAAAACTTCGTTTTTAGGAGTTACGGGACGATCCTTATATGGAAACGATCGTCAAAACAAGCTCTACCATTTTCTTAAATCAAAATTTAACTTTAACATGTTTACGACACTCAAAAGGGGCGATGTAATTTTCTGCATTAACCGACCCGTTTCAAAACTCTACCAAACGCCATTTTCACCACATCACAACTTCACAAATACGCCTAACTAACCTATCTCCTTCCACTAACACCTCAAACCAATTAAAATCACCTCAATATCAATTTAGTACTTAAACATATGGATTCCAAAATATATAAAAATACAAATGCATACTTATTCATAAGAAAATAACAATCAAGGAGGGTTTTAGAAGGCTCACAATCACTAGTAAATGCAAGGAAAATATTCAGCCAAAAACCCTTCTTGTTCCCTTAAGTTAGCCGAACCCAAACACACCCCACGTAGCCAAACCCTTGATCTTTTTAGTAACCCGAATCTTGCATAAACCTTAGTCTTCAACCCTTAAGCTTCTTCTTTACCCAAATCTTCAAGAAACTATAAAATCAAGATTTTAATAAATCCTTTGCATGGTGTTTTCTCTTGTAATATTGATGAAGATTGATGCAAGAGTAATGTAGATGATTGTAGGAGTATGTGATAGTGATTAGGAGTAGTAGAACAATTTTTATGGTGGATTTTTATGGTTGTTGGTGGTTCGATACAAACCAGAGAGAGGGACAGAGCTTTTATTTTTACTAAGTGATATAAATACTGTGTTTTGGGTCGACCCTTTGGGGTCGTATACATATATCTTGTTTTTTTGTTATTTATTAAGTGTAGAGTTTATATAAAAAGATAGGGAAAAGGAATGTTTGTTTTTGAGTTTAGTAGGAGGAAAAATATAATAAGGATGTGTTTGGTTTCTAGTTTTGATGGAGCCTAAAACAATTAAAGAGGGTATTTGGTTTATATGTTATGTTTATAAATTATATTTTTATTTTAATTTTTCTAAAACATTTATACCACAATATTTGTTTTTAAAACACGTAATATTAAAAATTGTAAAAACACTATTTTCACGCGGTTTCAGCCAAAAGCAGATAAAAGTTGAAAAGTATTAAAATAAAAAATAAATAAGTTCTCGAAGCAAAAATATGGAATTATTGATTTCTCAAACGTTAAAATGTTTAAATATTTAAGGCACGATTAGTAACTAGCTAAAATGACGATTTTCGTTAAAACGGCTAAAAACAAAAATAATAAATTCCATAAAAATTAGAAATAGAATTTAGAGCTCGGTTTAAATATTGATCTTAAATTCAGAAATGTTACATTATCTACCCCTTAAGGGAGCGCCGTCCCGATGCTCAATTCGCCTTTTTCGTCGTATGGTTACTTGTGAAGAGATGAGGATATACTCAAGTCCTCGTCGAGGTTTCCAACAAAAATTGAATGAACAATAGTCAAAGCATCAAATATATGCAATGAACATGAGCGAACGGATTGAATGTCGCGAGAATCCTTAAAAGGAAGGATAAAATACATGACTCGAAGAAAAAGCCATTGGAAACGAAGAATTTAACAAGTCGTCAATTCTTGGAAGCGGTTAATGGTTCATTACTATTAGCTTATCAAGTTCGCGGCGGTCGATACACATTCGGAAAAATCCATATAACAAATTACGAGTCGAAAGGAGTTCATAGCCCAAAGAATGATTCGTACAGACGAACGCACGCTATGTCGGATACACATAAGCCCACTCATTCACAATTCGTCACTTACATAAAGAGGCGTCCCAATCCATGTAAGTGAAGAATTATGAACTTATGGTTCGGCGGTTTATAATTTCCTTATTCAAATGAAGAAGCGTCCCAATTCATTTCAATAAGATGATTATAAATCATCCTACTTAAGTATGGCCGACACAAAACACAATATCAAAACAAGACCAAATGCTACATTAAGTAAAAAGGAGTGTCTCCTTGACGGCATGATTCTTCAAAATCATAAGAAGTAACGAGAAAAAGAATGAGACGTTAGTCAATCACGTTTCAAAGGTAAGTGCCAAAAGACGGCACGATCCAAGGTGACAAGTTAAAGTCGTACTCCCATCAATTGGGAGATTTCAAAACAATGGATTACGAAATCACATATGCGATTCAAAAGCATAAGAAGAGTGCTCAAACTTGGAGTCGAATGTTAAAATAACCAATGGAATTGACAAAGTACGCCGAATTTCAATATCATCAAAAGGGAATAAGGTAAAGTCGCGAAAAAGTTCGAAGTTAATCGTAAGAGATCAAAAAGAAAGTAGCCCATATGTTTATGTATCCTTATATAATACCAGTATCAATGCTTAAGGGGGTAAATGAGAAATCAGGAAGTATGCTATAATCGGAGTGGTCAATATTTATATAACTGACCAATATAAGGTAAATAGTAAGGCGTCATAAGATAGACGTAAGAGAGCGAAGTCATAACTAAGTGTTATAAACTCATTATCCATGTAATAGCAACAGGGATGCAAAAGAGAGCATATAAGTTACCTGGGAGCAAGCGCGCGGATATCGGACAATGGTGAAAGACTCTTAAAATTTTTGAAAAGCGGTTATAGTTTAGGTCTTGAAAACGATCTAGTTCTCTATAACCAGTGCTCTGATACCACTCTGTAACACCCTTATTTTAACAACGCAGCGGAACAACAACTTGAGGTGCTACTTCATAGCATAAAGTACAAGTTATAGAAAACGACCTCAAAAGAGACGTTTTAAAATAAATGCACATTCGATTAAAATATCAGAGTAAATGCAGGTCCTAATAATTTGTTTTTAACAAAAATTACAAGAGTTCAAACATGACTCATTTGTATATTTAAAGAAAACAATTATCGAATGTGAAGAAAACCAAGTCTTTAAAGTTTTGATATCCACGCGACTCGAATGCTCCCAATGCACAGCTAGCAATATAATAACCTGAGAAAATTACATTGCAAAACGTCACGAATAATGTTTGGTGAATTCATGATTTAGTAAAAAGCAGTGTTGAAATAATTCATGTAATATTTCTGAAAGAAAAGTAGCGTTACAACATTTCAAAGTATTATTTCCAAAATCCTAGTAGTGATTCAATAAATCAAATAATGTTTAATAGTGGACCACTAGATTTAAGTAATAGTAGACTACGAAACGAATTCAGTAGTCCAAAACATATATTATTGCACTAAGCTCATGACACCGAACCTTAACATGTAATGTAATGTAATCAAACCAGTACTCGAGGTTTGTGCCCCAAAAGAAATACAGATGCTGCCAAACATCCTACGAAATACCTCAAATGTTAAATGCATCAATGGTTATCTAGAAACCACAGCCCAGGCAGGGATTGTCAATCCCGATAGATCTATCCACAACACTCGCGTTTACTACACTAGTAACTAACGGTTCATGATAGAAAAGGGTACTTAATGGCAAAGGGTACTTAGGCAATAATATGATCTAGAATAGCATACAAATGGGAAAACACTTGTGTCTAATAGTAAAACAAGTAATGTGTTCAAAACTCTCAGTTTTCATATATATGAATTCAGTGATCTCAAATCATGTAGTAAGCAAATCAAGCTTTAGTAAATTCATGGCTAAACAACCATGTATTAAAAGTCATGTAGTAAGCAAGTAAAAACTTTAGTAAAATTAGTCATGTAACGCTTATGTAATAGAAACGAATAAATTTGCTTAGTAAACGAGCATGTATTCTCATCCCGAAAACAATTTATAAAAACCATTAGAAAGGAAAAGAGTGGGGCTATGAACTCACTTTAGGTATAAGTATCCGATAAGAGAATCAACAACGAACGAACAATGACGACAACGTCTCAACCACGACCTATAATATAGTGGTCCGTGATTAGAAGAAATAAAGACCAAGAGGAAAAATGCATAAATTGCATAAGTAAATATATTTACTACACATATATATAATTACATACTATGAAATCCACATGTGCGCCCTAAGTTTTATTTATTAAAACTCTCTAAGTTTGACTTTTATTATAAATTTTCTAAATTTTGACCCGTCCAAAACGACCCACCAAAATACATTTTCACGACTCGGACTCTAAAGCATTTTGATGTAAAACGACGTTTCGGACAACTTTTTAGTTTTAGCCGAGACCCGAAACCTAACAGAAAATGACCAAAATACCCCCTGCAAGTTTCTGCAGGAAATTATTATAAAAACGCATATTTGTGTTTGAGTTTTTGACCCGTCATAAAGCGTTTTTAAACTTAGATCGTCTTTCAAAAAGGTAAAACGGCATTTTGAACAACTTTTTAGTTTTACCCGAGACCCAAAACTCGACATAAAAGGACGCAAACACCCCTTTATCATGTCTGATGCAATTTAAATAAATAGAAAAACGCAGATTTTTACTCTAGCTTTTCCACCCGTTATTACTCACTTTTAGACTTAGTAAACCTCGCATGAAAGTAAAACGGCCTTCCAAACAAGTTTCAAGACGGACCCAAAAGTGACGAAAATACCCTTTTAAACATCTGAACGCAACTATTATTTTCCCAAAAAGCTGAATTTTTAGTAAAAAATTTCCTAACTTCAATTGGCCGTAAAAACTTCGTTTTTAGGAGTTACGGGACGATCCTTATATGGAAACGATCGTCAAAACAAGCTCTACCACTTTCTTAAATCAAAATTTAACTTTAACATGTTTACGACACTCAAAAGGGGCGATGTAATTTTCTGCATTAACTGACCCATTTCAAAACTCTACCAAACGCCATTTTCACCACATCACAACTTTCACAAATTACGCCTAACTAACTATCTCCTTCCACTAACACATTCAAACCAATTAAAATCACCTAATTATCAATTTAGTACTTAAATCTATGGATTCCAAAATATATAAAATTACGACAAATGCATACTTTTTCATAAGAAAATAACAATCAAGGGGCGCGCGCGCGCTCAAAGGCTCACAATCACTAGTAATGCAAGGAAATATTCAGCCAAAAACTTTCTTGTTCCCTTAAGTTAGCCGAACCTAAACACACCCCACGTAGCCAAACCCTTGATCTTTTTAGTAACCCGAATCTTGCATAAACCTTAGTCTTCAACCCTTAAGCTTCTTCTTTACCCAAATCTTCAAGAAACTATAAAATCATGATTTTAATAAATCCTTTGCTGGGTGTTTTCTCTTGTATATGATGAAGAGATTGATGCAAGGTAATGTAGATGATTGTAGGAGTATGTGATAGTGATTAGGAGTAATAGAAATTTTTTTATAGTGGATTTCTATGGTTGTTGGTGGTTCGATACAAACCAGAGAGAGGGACAGAGCTTTTATTTTTACTAAGTGAATAATACTGTGTTTTGGGTCGACCCTTTGGGGTCGTATACATATATCTTGTTTTTTTGTTATTTATTAAGTGTAGAGTTTATATAGAATCGTCTCGTCTCGTCGGGAAAATCGTGTGTTTGTTTTTGAGTTTAGTAGGGGAAAAATATAAGAAGGAGGTGTTTGGTCTCTAGTTTGATGGACCATAAAAACTCTACTCGCGCTCTCGCTCTCGCGGTATTTGGTTTATATGTTATGTTTATAAATTATATTTTTATTTTTATTTTTCTAAAACATTTATACCAAAATATTTGTTTTAAAACACGTAGTTAAATATTATTTAAAATTGTAAAAACACTATTTTGAGCGGTTTCGGCCAAAGCGGGAAAAGTCGAAAATATTTAAAATAAAAAATAAATAAGCTCCCGAAGCTAAAATATGAAATTATTGATTTCTCAGACGTTAAATTGGATAAATATTCAAGGCACGATTCGTAACTAGCTAAAACCACGATTTTCGTTAAAACGGCTAAAATAAGAATAATAAATTTCATAAAAATTAAAAATAGAATTTGGGGCTCGGTTTAAATATTGATCTTAAATTCAGAAATGTTACACTTTTATCAGTCTCGGATTATTATTATTATTATTACTTCCACCCTTTAAACGACTGCAACATCGGGCGTCCTAACCAACAAGAAACAGTGGTCTTATTTCGGCTTCAATTTATTACATTATTATTATTGTTATTATAGCTAAATTTCAAGTCCTGTGGTCTTTTAGCTTTCGATACATCGGGCGTCCTAACCGACAAGACCCGGGAGCGTCCCACAACACTGACAGAACCTTGATGTGCTACTTACTTTCCCAGAAGGAGATCCGCTCGCGCTTCGGAAGGGATTTAAACTAAGAATTGAAAAAACCAAGCAACTTTATTTATTTAACCTCAAGTATATACGTTTATTAAGTGGTGGGAGCAAAAGGCCACAGTTTAACTCTATGAGCTCTAAAAGAGATTTCATCTACTCCCGCTTAGGCAAAACTAAATTATATTCAACTCTATCATTTTTTGTTCTTTGCAAAAATTTTGCAAACACTTAGTCTCGAAAGCTAAGGGGAAAGCTAGAGTGCAACACTCGATCAAGTCAAAATATCCCTAGTTCTACGGGCCTACTTATTTATTACAGAATATTTTTGTATTTTTTTATTTTTCTTATCATCATTTCAATTTTTTTTAATATATATCAAAATGTAGGTCCTTGGTTTAGGATCTGACTAGCCTTTGTAAGACGATAGATAACTTGGATAAATCCAAATCAACTATATGAGAGACACTGACTATGAATTATCAAGTGTTAATGCGGAATCTTAACACAAGAATAAAGAAGAAACGATAACATCTAATTTGATTAAGCTCTATGCTTCTATTGATATTTCTCAAAAAGGTTCTTCTTAACATTGTGCCTTAGGTTCCTCTTATACACAAAGGAAACCCTAATGGGCTTTACAAACGTCAAAGGATAATACATATCCTTTCCTAAGATATCTCCTAAGATATCTCTAAGATAACTATTACTATTCTGTTACATAAACAGACTTAACTATAAACAGAACTAACTATGACCAGTACTAACTCTAGTACTGCTTTTCTACCAGTTACTAAACTTAGTACTGCCAGACTTAATTAGTATGCCAGTTTAACTTAGTACTAACAGAAACTAATATTACTATCAGACTTAACTGTATACTACCAGTATTAAGTCTGTTACAATTTATTTTCCCTAAACTATCACCCTACTTGATCTTCACTTGTGACTTCAAGTTCTTCATAACATTCTGTTCTTTACTTATAAACACTTTAATGCTTTTCTGAGGATGCTGTAAATTAGAATTCTTCAGTTGTTCTTGATCTGCAACACTTCAAGTCTTCTCTTGTTATCTTTGCAACAACTATTCTTCAAAGCTCTTCAGCAATTCCATCATACTCAGCAACTTTGACAATATGTACAAACTATTCATAAAGTCTTCAGTTTATTCTCATCAATTCCAGTGTGTTAAATCCTGTGAGAGGTGAATCATTGAATATTTAAATGGATTGAGTCTCTTTACCAGTTAGCCATTCAATCTGGAGTAGTCAGTCTTTGGCCACCAGAAAAGATGTATGTCCCTTGGTCGACTAAAACAACATTTCAACTCTCAGTACATGAAACATTGGTGAGTTGAATACCATATGGTTTTTGGCAAACCATTACAGCCATAAACGGATTTGATATGCTTTACCTGTAGCGTTTTGCTAGGGTAGTCAATCCTTGGCACTAGAAAAGGTAAATTCCCATGGTGGATTGATAACCATGCAACTCTTTTGTACATGAAACTAGTTGGAGTTGATATACCATCCACTTTTTTGTAAGTGTCAACCATCTATTATGGATTTGCAATTTGCTCTTTTGCCATATGCCATAATTATTGACTAGTTATGGTTTTTCCAAGCCCTTTACCACAAGCCATAAACTTGTGGGTAGCCAACTCTTCACTTAGACAGATATGGTGAGCTAAATCCATACAACTTATTTGCAAGAAAATTGTCAAACCATAGACGGATTGAGATAGTCTTTACCAAGAGCCGTTTGCTCCTGGACTAGCCAGTTCTTATGTTGATTAGACATGGTGAATGAACATTGTTTGTGTTAAGTACATAGCACCTCACCCAGTGTTATCTTCTCTCTATCCTAGACTTCTAACTCTTCAGACTTCACTACTTCCTAATACCAGCTTGCTTTTCCATCATTTTTAACATTTTATAGCAATTTTCATCTGGCTTTCCTCCTTGTAGTTTCTTATCTAGCATGGCTTTGCACATCTCAGCAGATAATGGATATGTTCTTTCAATTAACATATATATATCCATTGACTCTAAGTTCAAACAATGCACTCTACAGGACTCATAATATCTCCAACTTATGATCTTTTGCTGTCCTAATTCACTCCATATAGGATCTGTACTAAGAGGTTCTTCAAACATAGTTTTCAAACATTTCCAAAATACCTTCTCTAGCTCATCCTCTGGTCCATCCATCCCATATCTATTCATTACAATCCTATATAACTCAGTAAGATCATCTCTAGATATAGACTTCAACATAGCACCAAAATTAATGTACACTATATCAGTTCCATCTTCCCTAACTATTTGGTACACTCCTTTTTCTCCTTGCTTGATGATCTTATAGGTGGCTATACTAGGTGTTTTCATAGCTACAGGAACAGGATTAATTGGAATTTTAGTACCTGTGACAGAATCATCTTGCTCACTAACTTCATCTGAACCTTCAGAGTCATCCTTATCAATGTTTGTATGCAATCCTCTTCTTGCCATCTGTTTTCTTCTTTTTCCAGACTTCTTGGTTGGCTCATCATCCTTTGCTTCATCATCTTTCATTCTTTTTGGAGTCTTTGTCTGAAGCTCTTCACCAAATCTTTTCAAACTAGCTTTAGTGGCTTCAAAATTCATTGGTGCAAAGGATTCAACCTGTTTTACAAGCTTATCAAATTCTTCCTTGACTTCTTCAAAACTCAAATTCTTCAGCTGAGATAACTTCCATGTCCCCTGATTCTTCAAATAATTCATCATATAAGTCTTTAGCTGTGATTGGGTCATGGGCTTATTTCTTTTAGCTCTAGCTCTTTCTTCTGCAAAATATTTCTTCCTTTGATTGACAAGATCAACCATTTTCTTTGCAAAATCTTCTCCTTGTAATTCACTTCCTAGCATGCTTTTCGACAACTCTGCATTAGTTTCAATCTTTGCTCTAATTAAATCCCAATCTTCATTTGTGTAATGCTGAGCTTCAAACTGAACTTGAGCTTTTCTTTTCTTTTGTTGCTCATTTAACTCTTCATCTTCTGCAATTCTTTGAGCTAAGAGTGAATCCAAGTGTATTTGTTTAGCTCCTCTCTTTCTGTAAGGAAATCCAATATGATTTGCTTCAGCAAGGCTAGCTTTCCTCTTGTAGAATTATTCTTTGATTTCTTAGGAGTTTCTTCACTGAGCTTAGGAGCTTTTCCTTCTCTTGGCTTTTTATCATGAGAAGAAGTGACTTCTTGCACCAACAGTTTTAACTTGTTATTGCCAGTACTAAGTTGTTCATAACAGTACTAAGTTTTTTACTGCCAGTATTTACTCGTTAGCGTATTAACTTGTTCTAGCACCTGCATCAACTTCTTCTTGAATATCCAAGCTTGGAGACTACCTTCTTCTCCCTTTAGCCTCTATTCTTCACTCTGTTCTCCTTCCTTGTCAATAGACCTTGGCTTTAAAGAGGCAACCTTGGAGAGAGTTTTGGCTGCTTCAAGAGTATTTGGACTTATGTCTTCCACTTGTTCCTCCCCTGAAGCATTTACTTTTGTTGTAGGAGGAGTAACCAATCCTTGTACTGAAGAATCTTATGCTTTTCTAGATATGTAGCCTTTACTACCTCCAAAGGTAACAGATCCCCCATTGAATTCTTCAAAATCCTCTAGTTGATCCTTGTTACCTATCATGTGTCCTGAGCATCCACTATCAAATATACCTCTATCTACCATGTTCTTCAGTGGATGTTCCTGCACATGAATAAGAGAAATTAGTTTCTCTTAGGGACCCAGGCCTTTGCAGGCTTGGGTCTGCCTTGTGGACCTTTAGCATTCACAGTTCTAATAGAAGTAGGTCCACTGTTATAATTGAAGTTTGGCCTAGAGTTCCTCCAATTATAACTTGCTGAGGTCTTAACAGCAGATCCCCAACTTCCCATTACAACATTAGTATGAGCCATTTGTGCTGTCTGTCGGCGAGCGCACTCTAAGGGTCTTTTAGACAGATGAATATGATGTTGAAAAATCCCTTCTTTGATTAATTTGATTCATCTGTGGTCTTTTGGGACTCAAACTGTTTAAGGTCTTGTGAGGTGCTGGTTGTCTTGGTATAACAGTATTAACTTTAGGACTACCAGAACTAATATTTGTCCTACCAGTATTAATATTAGGCCTAACAGAATTAAACTTTGGCCTACCAGCATTAAGTTGTACTGATCTAGGAACAAATTTATTAGAGTGATTAATCCTGTTTGCATTTGTCCAAACTGGTTTTGTCACCCCATTACCAGTATTAACAACCCTTTTTACCTCAGCTTCCCTTGCCATTTTCTTTTCATAATAGTCACAATCTTTAATTAAATGACTTAGACTACCACAAACAAAGATTTCTTCTTTGTAAAAGTGTATAACCCTTCCCTCTAGTTCTCTTTTCCATAATATCATTCCAATTCTCTCCTATTAACTTTATGTGTTTCATTATCTTTGAGTGGTTGCCTAGGAGTTTTTATGTGTGAGACACAATAGGTGCAACCTTCTTTGATTTTGGAGCAGACACATCTTTTCATTAGTTACTTCATCCTTGCTTTTGACATCTCATTTGGTTCACTTACACTTCTGATTCAGTCTCAAAGGAGTGCTAGACGTATTTTCCATAAGATCCTTCACTGTCATAGAGATTGACAGGTTGATTGCTCAGACAAGAATAGTTTTGTCATTCGACACACTAATTAGGTTTTTGGGACCCTTCTTACCATAAACATACATGCATCATCAGATTTCCTCTTGTGGTTTAGGAGTATAATCTCCACTTAGGGATGTGTGGACTCCTTTTAATTTCATTGTTTCTTTATAAATCCTAGATGTACGAAGGCTTTCCTATTGAATCCTCTTTTGAACATTTAAAAACAGAAAAGTTCATTTCTTCCTCAAAAGTTAGAACCTCACTGTTTGATTTTATTTCAAATCCTAAGCCAACTTTACTGTTTGAACTCATGCCAGAATCAATTAATTTCCAAAGATTCTTGGAAGAATCTTTCCATGAATCTACTATTTTCTGCAATTGTTCCTTTTCTTTGACAGCTTTCAATTCCTATTCTCTAATCTTTTAAGTTTTCATCTTTTTCATATTTTCATGAGCCTGAAATATGAGCTTTTCATTTAGAGAAAGAAATTGTGTTTTTGAAAGTAAACAAGTTAAAGCTTCTAGTTTCTTAACAGCTTGGACTAATAGGCAAGTATTTGTGCTTCTTGATCAATAAGGATTCATTTTGTTCATCTACATAGTGTTTAAGAGTATTGTATGAATCAATGTAAGTTTTAAGAACACAATGTTACCTCATGCTTGGTGATAGCCATAATGTGCATGATTTTATTTCTTCAGCTTCAGTAATGTTTCCCCAATTGACAATCCATCATACATTGTCAGCCTCAACCCATCTGATTCTTCTCTTGCTTCCCAGTTTCTTGTTGTTGATAAAGAGAATCTCTTTCCTTCTTTATCATGTGTCCCTTTGCTGTACATTCCCTAGCAAAGTGGACCAGTGTTGTGACAATTGAAACATTCAAGCTTCTTTTTCCCGTGTCTCAACAAACTCACACACCCGCTCGTTTTTACACTTCACCCTAGCCGCATTCAATGTTCCTCTCCTGCCTCACAGTCCATAATCTTTTGTGTGTTATTAGATTGACACTGATGCTTTACGAAATATAACAACTAACGCCAATACCGAAAATCACACATTGCGACTCCATTTGCCAATGATGGTTAATCACCAGCTTCTTGGTGTTGATAAAAAGAGTCTCTCTTCTTCTTTCCATCATGTGTCCCCTTTGCTGTACAGTCCCTAGCGAAGTGACCAGTGTTGTGACAATTGAAGCATTCAAGCTTCTTTTTGTCAAAACCAACAGGTGCTTTTCCATCAACACGAACTCTCCTTCCTGTTTTCTTATAGAACTTCTTCATTCGTATAGCAATCATTGCTATCTGCCAGTTTATGTCCATCTCTTCAATGTCCAAGTCATCAATCTGTTCCAGGTCTTCATGAAGTAAGTCCCAGTCCTCTGATTGTTTGGCAAAGAGGGAATAAATAACTTCATCAGCAAAACCAGCAAGAGCTTCTTTTTCTGGAGTATTGGTTGAAGAAGTAGAAGGAGTGCAAGTACTGTAGGCACTAGTAAAACCAGACATAACCTTATTAGTTCTGCTTTTGCTTTGTGAAACAAAAGCAACATTTTAAGCACTTGAAGATGTTTTTAGGCACCTTGGATTTCCTACTCAAAAACCCTAAGGTTATTGTACAGATCATCAATAGATAAAGTGTCAACATCTGGTTTAGTTCTCATAGTTATTGCCAGATTGGACCATGCTGGGGGCAAAGATCTGAGAAAGTTATGATTTGTATCCTTAGTTGATACTTCAGCACCATGAGCTTCCAACTGTGAAAGTAATTGTTTGAATCTGTCATATCCCTTTTCTAACCCTTTTGAACTGGATATTGTAAATGCTTCAAACTGTTGTTTGAAAACAGCCTTCTGCATTTTCTTTGAATTTGCATTACCACCAAACCTAGTTCTGATGGCTTCCCAGATTTCTTTTGCATCATCCATTCCATGAAATCTTCTCATATGTTCCTTGGGAATGGCCATCAGCAAGATATTCTTAGCCTTCCTTTCCTTTTCAACAGCTTGAATTTCTGCAGCAGTTACTGGTGGAAGTATTCGAATAACACCATCCTTTCCAGTTGAAATTCTCTTCTTGGAGTTTCCATTCTGAATTACCTTCCAAACATCATTGTCAATGTACTCAAGGTAATGCTCCATCTCCATAGCCCATATATCATACTCCTCCTTCTTCAGAATTGGGAGTTTGATATTTGAGATAGCAGTTGTTTGAGGAATCACCTGTTGTTGTTGTTTAGGTGCAGCACCAGTGTCTGATGCATCTTCATGGTTTGATGCTTCATCATCACTGAGATGTTGAGAGAACTCATCATTAGCAGGTTGAGACATTTTGTAAAGAATTGTAGGAGAGTGTTTGTTTGTGGTTCTAGTGATTCTTCTTACTCAGAGTCCCTCTATTGGCTCTGATACCACTTGTAGGTCCTTGGTCTTGGATCTATATAGCCTTTGTAAGACAATAGCTAACTTGAATAAATCCAAATCAACTATGTGAGAGACACTGACTATGAATATCAAGTGTTAATGCGGAATCTTAACACAATTATTAAGAAGAAAACGATCATACAAATATTTAGGGGGTTAAATGACCCCGAAATAGTGTATAAAATGACACCTTATCAAATACCTCTACACTTGAGATTTGCTTGTCCTCAAGCAAATAGGCTTTTCTACATAGACAATAGCAATATTGGGGGCTTTTAACCTACTCTTTAAAAGCAGTTTACGATACAACCTTCTAGACCTCGTAATTAAAGCACAGAAAGTATATACTAGCATCTCAAATAAGTGTTTAGGATTCTCTCTTTCTCTCGGGTGTATAATAAATTATAACAACTATAGGAAACAGAAAATTAACACTCATTACTTGTCATAGCATATAAATTACCATAGGCTTGGTAAATGATCAAACCTCCACTGTTAGGCGCAAGTATTAATCATTACTATCAAAGAGGTCTTTTAGAGGGTTGTGATGTGTAGGTGTAAGATAACATTAATGTAAACATAAACGAATGAGATATATTTGGGGAGTGACTTTTGGGTGAATTTAGGGTGAAAGGGTTAGCTAATTATTTATACGAATACACGCTGGTTTGGTTTCTAAGCCAAAGACTCGGACAAGATATATAGACTCTACAAAACTCTACATCAATCTCTTTATTTTTATTTTCTTGACTCTATGATAAACATAAACATAAGCAAATGACAGCCTGTACATTTTTTTTCACTCTCACTTGAGTTTTAAAACTCGATAATTACAATCTAACTAATGACCCGAATTGAGGTGGATCAATAGCATGGAGCTTATTAAACTCTATTAAGGGTAATAAATTACTTCTTCCCCATAAGATGAATACTACCATAAATCCCAATCGTCATAAAATAGTATTTACAAGGATAAGGACTTAGCAACCGTGTACTCAAATAATTAACTTGGGTTAAAACAATAATGTACTAAAAGCGAGTACATACAAGGTAGGCTAAGGCGATCTGGGTGTAACGATTGGTTGTAGGGTTAAACAATGCTCTTCATTAATAGTCCGGATTGACCAAAAAATTACGAAAACCATGAAAAGAATAGGCTCGGAGGGTGTAGTAGGGAGGTTTGCCACTAAAAATGAGTGTGAAGCCGGGTGTGGGATAGTTTTATGATTGATGTGACCATCATATACAATTTTAGGTTTTTAAATTGGGTTAATCCTAGTGCCTCTTATCTAGCAAATTCTAATACTTACTATGCGGTCTCGGGATGCATCATAAAAATAAGTTCTAGAATTTAATACACTACCGGTACACTCATATAATTTAATACCAATACCAATGTTTCAGAAAAGGCGACAAAGACCATACGTACACATCTGTAACGACGAAATAGAAATATATGACTACATTCGAACCTTAACTCGAACAAGCTAAATGTATAAATTATCTTGGGCATCGAAAATGGATACCCGAATTCCTATAGATCTAAACGCGAACCTCATATTTTTAGGGTGGAATTTTGAGGGTTTTTGTGCTAGTGATATAAATTCCTATAAATGAGACGCTATTAATACTCGGTTTTCCTCGGTATGTGTCATAATTTTTTTTTTAATTTTGGTTGAAATTACCTTTTATGCTATGTTTTGATATAATACCCATCTATTTAAGTACAAAGTAAATAGAAATTGAAGGAATAGTTTCTAAGGCTTATTTCCCTCTACACTTAAGTTGAACATTGTCTTCAATGTTCTGTAGATTACCTGTAAAACGAATAAAGGGAAAAGAAAATAAGTAAAAGAAACTAGTACTCCCCTGGTTTGCTCAATAAGGGAGAAGAAACATGCGATAACTGGTTAAATCGTCCTCTTAGAATCGTCTAATGAAACTTCCTAA
>BQNB010022088.1:20105-32435 GCA_026074375.1 Tanacetum coccineum | reverse complement strand
AGAACTTTGAATTTTCAACGCCCTCCACCTCCCATTTAACCCAAGCCTTTTGAACCAAATTGATGGATTCTAATTTCTTGAGACCATCCTGTTCTTGCAACTTATAACATACAGCAATCTATCTTCATCATTAGCACAACCCGTATCTATTTTTCTTTAATAAATTAAAAGGAAGAAATAATCTCTTTCTTCCTACTCAATTCAGATTCTTTAACGCGGTCATACCTCTGTTTAAGCTGTTATTTTAAACCTTCTATAATAATATAACTATCACCACACTAAACTCTGTATTTAACAAAGACACTATGATCCCACATGGAAACCAAGCCCTAATATCTTCCTCTAGCAATACTACATACGTAATCGGATTTGAAGTTACGCCACATGGATTTAAGTTAGAATAACTCAAACTTGGACATCTTTGTCTCTTGCATACCAAGGAAATGGATATTATGTTTAAAACACAACTCCTTAATCCAAGCACGTTTCCTACGCTTCTTTGAGCCTCGAATATTTATTGATATGATATTCATTTATCTACCACCGGCATACCTATCTCATTAACCAGGCGCCTTAATGATCTTTTAGTATAGCTCTACTTTAAGCTTGATTGTGGTTATATCGAATTAGTATAGATATGCTTTAATTGACCATTTAGAAAACCTAAGCTGGTTGTGACACCCGTTCTAGCAATGGCATGTCTAGGTTAGTTCTCCCTCCAAGATATCCTCTATTGAACGCCTGAGATTTAGTTTTTTTTGAATTGGAAATTGTGTATATTGCGTTAGTAGTTTAGGCTAGGTTAGCTTATTCAACCCTTGCCTCAAATAACCCATAGGAGGTGTCCTTTGATTAACTACGTCATGATCACCTAATATTCAAATTAGTTCCCCGTACTTGCACTAAATTAAGTTGTTGTTAGTTTATCCGAAAGCTATGTCGATTGTCCTTATATAGTTGCCCATATCTCCCTGATTGTTATCATTTTATTACCTGCCTTTTATTTCAATTCTATTTTCATAATTAATCCAATTTAAAACCCTGAGATTTTACTTGCATTCTTCAAATACCCAAAATAACCCCATCCCATAGAGCATTAGGGATCCTCCTTCACTCCCTCCTCTCTATTCCTAATAGAGAATGAAATTCCTCTGGGTATTTGCATATACTTTGCTAAACTGATTAGTTACATTGTCTAGAGGTTAAAAGCTTGACCTCGAATCAATCGCAATAGAGTTAAAACTAAATCCGAAATACTAATTTTTTAGGATTGTCGAGACTTACAAATGTGTTTGACACAACGTCTGACCAATTGAGGCGACGATTTGGGAACCATTTTCTTCTGAATTTAATTATGAATCTACGACCGTTGACGCTGTCACTCGATTTACAAGTTATAAGCAAAACAATAAGCCATTGTTTTTTAATACAAAGACTTTCTACAGTGCGTGGCGGTGGCTACAGCGTCAATTTCGATATGATTTTCTTCGTAATTTCAATATGAAGCCAATGGCACTGCTATCGTGAGGTCACTCTTTATGGTTTGGAATTTATGGTCGAAACAACAAGCTGTGTTTTTTTATGATTAGGGATACGACGATTGCTAGGGTTTGACAGGGTGGCTTAGAGACATCAGGGCTGTCTTTGAGGGTGTGCGGGATGGGCGACCGTACAGGGCCTCAAAAATTTTAAGGGCTACAAAGTTTGTCCCGTTAACAATTATATGCATGTGTACATGTATTTTTTTTGAAGAAACAACGTTTAGATGAGAAAATATCGTAGTTGAGTAATATGTTAAACGTTTAGATAACTAATTTGCATTATATCTTATAAATTGTGACACTTTATATATATCATTTTTCAAAATGTCTCGTTATATAATTTCGCGTAGCTCTCTCAAAAATTTCAAAAATTTATAAAAACGGTCCTGAGAGACGTCTGTTCCAGGCCGACTATGTTATAGGCCCTGCTCGGATACCTTATTGGTGTATAGAATTATGCGTAGGCTTTCAAATATTATTAAGCTTCATATATAGAGAATAAACAAAACTAATTAGCGGAATTTAAATTCACAAACGAGTTTGAACATATCCTTTAATACTGATGACGTATAATAGGCATACCAGGCCTTTAGGCCTGGGCCGTATTGTTACAATGGGCTCCGGGCCCAACTAAACAAATGACCAGGCCAAAACTAAGCCCAAGATAGCATTGGCACGGCCCGGACATAGCAAGATGGACGCGGGTTGGTTTAAGCAGCTTCCGCATGTCACCCACGGAAAGAAATCCGCGTCCGCGGTTACGATTAATACGGATCCTTGCCCGACAAGGGTCCCACTCCGGCCACTATAACTACAAGCGAAATACTAGGAAACCTTGGTACTGGGTTTCCCTATAAATAGAAGCTCTCTGACACACCACAAGGTATGTAACTATCTGACATTCTATCACATACATATTATCTAACAACATGAATACTTACTTTTACGCCTGAGTCCAATCGTGGGGTCCGTCCACACGGTAAGACTAACGGTTTTTTCTCACTTGTGTAGGATTCCATATTCCTTACTTGCTCTAGTACAAGATCCAATCCACTTTATACCTCTACGCATACTTTGTACTAACAAGTTGGCGCCATCCGTGGGACCGCGAATACAGCCGCGTTTCCTAAAATACTCACCATGAGCACTAACGAGCAAACTCCGCTTAGCCAGCCCATGTCCGACGTGAGGAATACGCTAGGAAAGGAGCAAGTTCCGCAAGACCGCGCCAGGACTATTTCGGACGAAGCTCTACGAGAATACTGTGACAAGAATTATCATTAGATTCTACCAATCATAGCTGAAAAGGTGCACCAAGAAAAGGTGCACCAAGAAAAGCTCAAGGCAGTGAAAGCTCGCCTTAATTTTGAAGACACCTCACGGCATTTCGAGTCAGGAACACCGAGCAGAAGAAAGAACCTTAAAGAAAGGCTCAAAACTAGGCATGCTCGTAGTATGTCTGGAAGTCCGGAACCAAGGCACGGTCGCTCCAGATCGCCAAGAGAGAAAGGTCCAGAAAGGAGAACAATGTTCAAAAGACTGTAGAAGGGTGTATTTCACAGGCTAGGGGATAAGGAGAAGAATGTGTCCGCACACTCAAGAGACTCAAGGCATAGATCATACCACAGCAGCCGCAAAGACACCGAGAGTTGCTACCAGAGTTCTCGATCCGGAGAATCAGAATTTGCTTTCGAGAAACATCATAACAAAAGAGCATCCTCGCGAAGAACGAAAACACTGTCAGAAAGCGAGGCAGTGCAGGAGGACATTGGAAGTCGAAAACAAAGAAACAAAAGTCGAGCGTTGAGGACGACCTGTCCTAACCATGAGTATGTGAAGAAACAGATACTTTCACTCCTCGGATCCGTTACTTCAACTTCCCGAAAACCTGGATTCCTAGTCATATCAAGACATATGACGGAAGTGAAGACCCGGAAGATCATTTGAAAATATTTCAAACGACCGCCAAAACGGAACGTTGGGAAATGCCAACATGGTGCCATATGTTCAATTCCACACTCACTGGAAATGCCAAAGTATGGTTTGACGACCTTCCATAGGAATCCATTGATAGTTACGATGATTTAAGGAAAGCATTCCTAGAAAACTATCTCCAGCAGAAAAAGTGCATGAAAGACCCGGTTAAAATCCACAACATCAAGCAATGAGACGGGGAGTCTACTGAAGAATTCGTGCAGAGGTACAAGTTGGAATGCAGGGACGTGAAGGGGGCTCCGGAATGCATGAAAATCTCCGGATTTATGCACGGAATTACCAATCCCGAACTAATCAAACGGCTACATGACAACATCCCTAAGTTGGTAGATAAAATGTTGAAGGTAACTACGGCATTCCTCAGGGGAGAGGTTGCAGCCTCTAATCGTGAATGGAAGAAGTCATTTCCGTCATGGGAGTCGGGCAAAAGCAAAACTTCAAGTAGGGAAGCTTTTGGAACCAACAAAGGACGGAGCGGAAGCAATACAGATTCACCCTTCTTACATAAACACCAAAGGAAATTCTGGCTTTGGACAAAGGGAAGTTTAAACCTCCCCCGCCAATGACAACCCCGATAGAAAAAAGAAACGCTAGGAAATTCTGCGAGTTTCATGGGGAAGTAGGACATACCACCGATGAGTGTATGCACCTAAAAAGGCAAATAGAAGAAATGCTAAAGGCCGGAAAGCTGACACATTTAATAAAGGAATTGAAGCAAAATAATGGAAAAGATCAAATAAAAACAGCAAAAAAGGGAGAAAACTCAGGAAAGGACAAGTCACTTGCAATATTAATGGTACAACCATGGCGGAAGATAGTAAGACAAAGAATTACTCAAACTTTCTCTCCAAAGTCAGTAATATCTTTTCCACCTATTGGGGAAGAGGATGGGACGGAAGGTCCCATGATTATTGAAGCTGAAATAGGAGGACATTGTGTGCACCGCATGTATGTGGACGGAGGCTCTTCCTTAGAGATCTTGTATGAGCACTACTTCAACAGATTTCGTCCAGAAGTCAGAAACCAGATGATCCATGCAACCGCACCATTGGTTGGGTTCAGTAGAGAGATAATATGGCCGTTAGGACAAATATCGATGCTAGTAAAGATAGGCGATGATGAGCATTCAATATCCGTATGGATGAAATTTATGGTGGTAAGGTCACCCTCTCCCTACAACGGAATTATAGGGAGACCAGGGGTAAGGAAAATCCAGGCAGTTCCATCCACAACCCACGGAATGCTAAAATTCCTAGTGGATGGCGGAATAGTTACATTGCGGAGCAGCAAAATTATCCCGCTAGAGTGCACGATGGTTTCAGGACCAGGGACGCCACAACCTGTCATCAACCAAGTCGCAGAAGAAAAAATTCAGGTAGCAATCCACCCGGAATATCCAGAACAAACTGTAGCGATAGGCTCTACTCTAACGAAAGAAAGACGAAAGGAGCTGTGCGGTCTGTTAAGACGTAACCTCGATATATTCGCTTAGAAACCGGCAGACATGACTGGAGTTCCGCGACACGTAGCTGAACACAGACTAAATATCCGTGAAGGATACCTACCCGTCAGATAGAAGAAAAGGGGGCAAGCACCTGAGAGTAATAAAGAAATTTGTGAAGAAGTAAAAAAGCTAGTGGACGCCAACATCATGAAAGAAGTCCATTATCATAGTTGGCTGTCAAACCCGGTAATGGTGAAAAAACATGACGGCAGTTGGAGAATGTGCGTGGATTTCAAAGACTTAAACAAAGCATGCCCCAAGGATGGCTATCCGCTACCAGAAATAGATTGGAAAGTGGAATCCCTATGCGGATACCCTTTTAAATGCTTTCTGGATGCATACAATGGCGGAAGAAGATGAGGAAAATACGGCGTTCATCACAAGCCAATGGATATTTTGTTTCTCTAAAATGCCATTCGGACTAAAAAACGCTGGGGCAACTTACCAACGCCTGGTGGATAAGGCTTTCCAAAAACGGATTGGTCAAAACTTGGAAGTATATGTGGATGACCTAGTCATTAAGAGCCAAACGGAAAAAGAAATAATGAGGGACATAGAAGAAACGTTCAAAACTCTTAGGTAGATAAACATGAAGTTAAACCCGAAAAAATGTGCTTTTGGGATGAGGGAAGGCACTTTCCTAGGGTACAAAGTGGACGCAGATGGACTAAGAGTATGCCCGGACAAAGTGGAAGCGGTCCTCGATTTACCGTCTCTAAAGTATTTGAAAGACATACAAAAACTAAATGGGAAGCGGGCAAGCTTAAACAGATTTCTGTCTAAATCTGCAGAAAAATCTTTGCCATTCTTTAAAACTTTAAAGAAGTGCACGAAAAAAAGTGATTTCCAATGGACCGCAAAAGCAGAAATGGCATTTAAGAAAATGAAGCAATTGATAGCCGAGCTACCTATGCTAACTACACCAAAGGGAAAAGAGGAGTTGATTATGTACCTGGCGGCTGCAAAAGAAGCCATCAGTGCGGTCCTGATGACGGAAAGGGATGGGAAGCAAATGCCTATCTACTTAGTTAGTCGTGCATTACAAGGCCCGGAGGTCAACTACAATCCAATGGAAAAATTAATACTCGCTTTGGTAAGCGCTAGCAAACGATTAAAAAGATATTTCCAGGCACACACAATAGTCATAATCACGGACCAACCAATAAAGCAAATGCTGTCCAATCCGAAGATAACAGGAAGATTGCTCAAATGGAGATTCGAACTAGAAGAGCATGACATTCACTATAGACCAAGAATGTCAGTAAAGGGACAAATTCTGGTGGACTTCATTGTAGAACGTCTGAAAGATGATACATTAGATACGCTAATGGAGGACAGGGAAGAACTTCCAGAACCATGGGTATTATTCACGGACGGATCATCATGCATCGATGGTTCCAGAGCCGGCTTAATAATTACAATTCCAGAAGGAATGGAATTCACCTATGCTCTAAGGTTCAGGTTCAATGCTACCAACAACGAAGCAGAATACGAAGCTCTGATAGCTGGTCTCCGGATATCCAGACAAATGGGAATACAAAACCTCCAAGCAAATGTAGATTCCAAACTCGTAGCCAACCAGGTAAATGGAGTTTACGTAGCAAAAGAGTCAAGCATGATCAAATATTTAGAGAAGGTAAAAAATCTCGCTAGCACTTTTAAAGAATTCTCCATAAAACAAGTGCCCAGAGGAGAAAACAAAAAAGCAGACGCGTTAAGCAAAATAACATCTACCAGTTTCGCCCACCTAAGCAAACAAGTACTTGTGGAGGAACTCAAGGAAAAGTCAATAGACGAAAAGGAGGTACTAGCGGTAGTAGAAGAAGAGGGGCACACTTGGATGACCCCAGTCTATGAATACCTAACGGAAGAAATCCACCCGAAAGAAAAGAAGAAGGCAAGGGCTGTACGCCGCAAGGTAGGAAGGTACGCCATGATAAACGGAACACTATACAAAAAATCCTTCCTCGGGCCATGGTTGCGATGTGTTAGACCACTCCAGGCAAATTACGTTCTGAGAGAAATCCATGAGGGGTCATGCAGTATGCATTCCGGACTAAGATCCGTGGTAGGAAAAGCTTTAAGATCAGGGTACTACTGGCCAACCATGCACATGGATGCCAAAAATTTGATAAGAGAATGCAGTGACTGCCAGGTCCACCGTCCTGTGCCAAGGAACCCACAAGAAAAGCTAACGCCCATCACATCTCCGTGGCCATTTTACAAATAGGGAATTGACATAGCTGGGCCTTTTTCGGAGGGCCCCGGCAAGGTCAAGTTCCTGATAGTGGCGATGGATTATTTCACCAAATGGATTGAAGCCAAACCTGTGGCAACCATAACAGGAACCCAAGTTAAAAAGTTCGTATGGGACAATGTGGTGTGCATATTTGGTCTCACGGGAGAAATAATATCCGACAATGGAAAATAGTTCAGGGATAACCCATTTAAAGATTGGTGTGAAAAGCTAAGCATCCGTCAATGTTTTGCCTCTGTTAAACATCCCCAAGCCAATGGCTTGGTAGAAAGGGTTAACAGAAGCTTGGGGAAAGGAATCAAGGCACGATTGGGTGAGAAAAACAAAAACTGGGTAGAAGAGATTTCACACGTCTTATGGGCACATCGTACCATGATCAAGTCAAGTAATGGGGAAACACCATTCTCATTGACATATGGGGCGGAAGCAGTAATACCAGTAGAAATTGGCATGCCAACCTTAAGAATTGCAGAAGTTGATATGATCAAGAACAATGAGGCCTTGGGAATCAATTTGGACCTTTTGGAAGAAAAAAGAGAGCAGGCAGCAATCCAGGAAGCAAGAAGCAAAGCCAAGATGGAGAAATACTATAACGCCAGGGTCCGAAGCACAAGCTTCCGTCCGGGAGACCTTGTATACCGGAACAACGAAGCAAGCCACGCGGAAGACGGGGGCAAGCTTAGACCTAAGTGGGAGGGACCATACGAAGTCACGGAAACACTGGTCAAAAGAGCATACAAGCTTAGAGACCGCAATAGAAATACCCTTCCACGAACATGGAACGTCTGCAACCTTAAGAAATGTTATATGCATGAAATGTAAGCACTTGTTGCACGCAAGGGCATTGCTTGAATTTTCCTTATTGTAATATATTTAAGTTTTAATGAATAAAAAGTGAAGCCTAGCTACCTTCACAAGTTTTTACTTTTTACTTTGAGTTTCTGGTTCAATTTATACTTTGCAAAGTTACTTGAAAACTGCATGAATCGGTAAGACGCGCACGTTTAGGGGCACGACCCCGCAAACATTATCCCAAATAATAAAGGAATGAGTAACCTAACAAACAACTCAAGTACATAAGAGGTATTGCAAGCCCAGTAGGAAAATGACCCGCAAGCATTTTACTAAGACTATCATCACAAGCATGCGACAGTGATATATTTAAAAGATAACATAAAAAGTTAACAAATATTATATAGCAATTACAACTAATGTTTACACACAAACAGAAGCCACAAAAGGGCCACATGTTGCCATGGAACTAAAAAATTAAAAAGTACAAGCCTACGGAGCAGGAACATGCTCCGGCGTGGTATCCAACTCTTCCTCCTCAAAAACAACCTTGGGAGACTGAGGAACCTCAGTAGACAACACCAGAGGAACTGGATAGGTTTGAGCAAAAGTAGTTGAGAGGGCAGTCGTCACAACCGTGGTGAAATCCACGAAAGAACTCGCCTTACCAATTAGGTTTCTAGAGGACAAAGGCTCCACCAACGGAAGAATAGAATCCGTAAGAGATAGGCGGCGAGCGGTTGCGTTCCCCCTAAGCCTTTCAACACGATTGTGTGCCACCTCTAAAGAAAAGGCCAGAGAAGTTTCTCCAATGATTACCTGATCCTCCAGTCGGTGAATCAGAATCATGAGTTGATCAAGTGAAGGTTGCAGCTGGCTGACTTCAGAAGACTCGGCAGAAAGACCTTCCAGGTGAAGAAGGTCCATAACGTCGGCCATGCTAGCATCCTTATTAGCCTCTAACTGAGTAAGGAGAGAAAAGCTCACACCCTTAAGGGCGTTGATGGCAGCAACATAGTCATTCTCCGCGAAAGGGTTAAACGCAGCGACATCCGTAATACTTCTTCCAGCTCTCCCATGCTTAATACCTGCCGTTAACCCATCCTGCATACCTTTGTCAATGACACGACCTATAGCCTCGCCCATAGCGGATAAATATTCAGGCGATGAAAGGCATTTCGTTAGCACAAGTTTAAGTCTGTGGCTGAGAATCCACCTCCGACCGGCTATGGTAGTCAAATAACAAGGATAAAACTCAGCATCCATGTGAAGGACCATCTCTATGAGATCAGAATCTATGCCCGCAACATGGTCACTAAGAACTATCACTAGCTCGTCCTGTATCTTCTCAACCTGTTCAGAATCCCCAATATGCTCGATGTCTTTAGGCACATCCTTAGCTTTTGAACCAGTAGCAACATTAGCATCAACAGTAGTAGTAACGGCAACCGTCACTACCGGAACATCCGCAACAGATCTGACAAGAGAAGCAGCCTCAGAATATGAACCTGAATGACGAGAACTATCTGAAGAGAAAACATACCTCACGTGGGGAGGACGGGTCCGCAAGTTAAGACCGGACACAGAATCAACAGGTCCAACGGCAGACACAGGGGTCACGGAGGCAGTAACAAGATGTTCCGTAGCATCACTAGGAATAGAAGAGCCCTCCGGAACCATCCCGCGAAGGGCAGTAATAGACTTCCCACCAGTGGATGGAGGTAAAGGTTGATAGTCGTCCCTCAATTTCTCAGGAGGGTAAACAGAACCGCTAGCATCCCCGGTCGCTTTACTTTTCCGTCTTTTCTTAGCAACCAAATGTTCCTGATTAGCATCTAAAGCAACAACTTCCTCCAAAACATCATCATCTTGCACAACTAAATATTCCTGATTAGCATCGTTTACTTCGTCAAACATCTTATCAATACTGTCACCGCTATCTCCCAAGGCAGCGGTAGCAGGAGGGTTCAATGGAACAGTGCGGCCCTCAGTTATCTCCAACAACTTAACTTCGCGCTCCGCAAGGTTCCTCTCCCCTACCCGCACCTTAGTAGGATCAGAATGCTGGATAAATGCAAACAAATCCATCTCTGCGAATATGGCAACAAGGAAGGCGTCAGAAATAATAACAACATAATAAAACACAAGATGCAAAACAAAATATACCCACCTCTTCGCCATCCCAAAATGTTGGATAACTGTTCTCATCCAATGTATAGTGGCGGCTTATACGAACCCAACATAAAAAAGGTTCCGGAAACTTCTGGAACGGAGAGGTATGAGTCCGCAAGAACTCACACGCCTCTGCATCGTTTCGAGAAAGCTTGGGCGGAGGATCTTTACTTAAAATTTTACTCTTCAGAGATACGGAAAGAGGAAAGAAGGTAAAATCAACCCAGAAAAAACGATCATTCCAGTTCTTTACGGAATCTAAAGGCTTGCTATGACAAACAGGGGCCGCATCAGAGCGTTTAACAAACGACATCCACCCTTTAGTATAGGAGCTAGTATAGAACGCACGGAAGCAATTAACGGAAGGTTGACATCCGTGGACACGGCATAAAATCTCAAAGTGAGAAACCTTGGCCGCCCCAAACAAGGACAGTTGAGAAAGATGTATATGAAAGTGGTCAAGAACATCAACAAGAAACTAAGACAACGGGATCCGGTAGTTGGCAAAATCGAAAAACCGGGTATATACACCAATCTTGCCATCAAGACTTTGTAGAATATTTTTGTCTGGGCCGGGTAAAGAAGGATGAACACTGGCAGTAATATGGTATTTTGTACATAATGCATCTAACACTTTTTGATTCAACTTAGACTTAATATCACGAATGGTACTCATCGCGATGTATAAGAAAGGGGAAAAAACCTAACCTGGTAGCCTAAAGAAAGATGAGGCAGTAGAAAACGTGGAAACCGGCTGACGAAAGCTCAAAAATCTTTTTGTTAGCCTTAATTATATTAAGTCAAATAAGAATGTTATCGGTCTTAGAAAGTCAAACTAGGTCTTGTATTGTTATAGGCTAGTCGGGTTCAACGGGCTTGGATTGTAATCTAATATTGTCCGTGTTTCGGGCTCAAAGCCTAAGTTATGCCAAGCCCGGCCCAAGATTACAAGCCCATACGCCACCTAGCAAGGCATGGGTATAAATATCCCTTCACCGCACTTGGTGAAGGGTGTTGGTTACATTTTTATTCACTTGTAATTCACCACTTCTCTCTAATCTAATAGTCCTCTTTTGTTTCTCTCTCTACTTTCTCTCTCTAAGTTTTCTTCTTATTTTCTAGCTTATTGGTAAAGGTTAGTGTTGTCTAATGGATTAAATTAGTGGGATAACATGTGGTATCAGAGCTAAAGGGGTGTTTAGTGTTTGTTTGTGTGAAATTCGTGGGTTTTTGTTGGTGGTTTTTTTTTGTTCGAAAAAAAGCAAGAAAAATATCAAACTTTGATCTTTGTTTCGTGGTTAAAAGTGTTAAAGACTTGTACTTTCGGGCTTAGATCAATTCCTTGCATCATTACTAGGTGGTTTTAACATCATTTCGTAGCTTTCAAGAAAGTTTGGTGATTTTTTCTTGGCTGCGTTTTGACTAACTGAAGGGGTGTTCTTGATTGCGTTTTGCTTCATTCGTTGCGATTTGCCCAAAGATTTCTCGCGTTTTGCCGTTACGTTTTGGTTATTACGTTTTGGTTTTGTGTTTTGCCTCTGCGTTTTGGTCTTGCGTTTTGCCTCTGCATTTTGGTTCTGCGTTTTGGTCTTGCGTTTTGCCTCTGCGTTTTGGTTCTGCGTTTTTGTTATTACGTTTTGCCTCTGCGTTTTGGTTGATTTTACAGGTTGCGATTTGCCATTGCGTTTTGGTTCCTGCGTTTTGGTTCTTGCGTTTTGCCTCTGCGTTTTGTCTACCTTGAAGACCTATATTGCGTTTTGTTGGACAGAAACTCTGGCAAAATTTCTTCTTCACTGCGTTTTGTCTCAAACCAAATCAAACCAACAATCAACTTAATCATACTTGAAACGTCAATTAATTATTCATTCACGGTTTCTTCTTGATTTTGTAAAATCCCGCGAAAGATACGATTCTTTTCTCGGTTTTAATCAAAGATTTGTAAAATCCCGTGAACGTTAATTCATTTAAAACCACAATCAATCACTTCATAACACTTAAGATCCGATATCCATTTACAACAACTTCATCAAAATGTCAAATTCAAATACCAATTTGCAAACTCAATCATC
>BQNB010022088.1:0-13346 GCA_026074375.1 Tanacetum coccineum | reverse complement strand
CGAAAGGTGGATTAGAAATCAAAAACAACCCAAACGTTTTTTTACAAATTACCCGGATGAACTAACAATCAACACGAACAATATATCTTCAAATGGTTGCTCAAGAATTCAAAATGATTGAATTTGGATGTGTGTTTGTAGGCGTTGGCCAAGAAGAAGAACAAAGATGTATGTGTGTTTTTTTTCTTAGTGTGAATTGTTTATAAATGAATGTGTATCATGTATATATAACTAGCCAAACCCACACACAATGCTAGTGTGTATGTATGTGTACCGAGAATGGGACAAGGGTGCCCAAGGGGACCAAAATGATCTCCCAATGGGACTTGAGCAAGGACTAGTAATGCACCATTTTGTAAGAAGCTTGTCCTTAGAAATTTCAAATTTAAATGGCATCCAAGGGGTGCTTGTGTGTGGGTTTCGGACATGTACAAGGCCAAAGGTGGGACCAAAGATATTTTTCCCACATTCTAGGATCACTAGCTAAAAAAACATTTAATTTTCAAAACCCTTTACATGCACATGCACAAGTATAAATTAAATGCGAAGCACGTAAGTAACAAAACGAGTAACGGTATCGCGAAAAATTCCGAAATTTTAAGTATTGCTTAAAAACACGAAAACGCGGATATTGCCAAAATACTACAACGATTGGTGTCCCGGTTCGCTCCCGGAGACGATTCTCAGATAATAACAAAACAACTTCCCGGTTAAACGGTAAAGCTAAACGAAACATTTAGAAATTCAAATTTTTACACGGAAACGGCTACTTTAATGAACGGAAATTTTTGGGTTGTCACATTCTTTCCCCGTTAAAGAAGCTTTGTCCTCAAAGCTTAGGACGCAACCTCTGCGGCGGGTGCAGAGTTGGTGAAAAGATGCGGGTATTTCTTTTGCATTTGGTCTTCACGCTCCCAGGTGAACTCAGGACCTCTCTTGGAGTTCCAGCGCACTTTGACAATCGGAATACGACTCTGCTTCAGACGCTTGACCTCACGGTCCATAATCTCGACAGGTTCTTCAATGAAATTCAATTTGTCGTCCACTTGGATTTCATCCAACGGTATAGCAAGCGGTTCATCAGCCATGCATTTCTTCAATTTCGAGACGTGAAACGTACTATGAACTCTACTCAACTTCTCTGGAAGTTCTAGACGATAGGCAACGGTTCCTACTTTGGCAATGATCTTAAAAGGTCCAATATAACGAGGGTTCAGCTTTCCCCGTTTGCCAAAACGTATCACTCCTTTCCAAGGAGACACTTTCAACTGTTCCAAGGAACAACGTTCTCAGCATGACCTATCTACCTACTTGAAACTCAAGAGGTTTTCGTCTTACAACGACATAGCTTCTTATGACTGATCAGGTGCTTGGATATGGCTCTTGATTTGAACTATTCTCTCGGTTGTCTCGTGGATCCCCAACTTCAGCCCAGCAGATGGGTGATCAACACTTGCGCCCATACAACGCCTCAAACGGAGCAGCCTTAATGCTGGTATGGTAACTGTTGTTATATGAAAATTCTACCAACGGTAAGTGTTTATCCCAACCTTTTCCAAAGTCGAGTACACATGCACGTAACATATCCTCTAAACGTTTGAAAAGGTTCCTCTACTCTGACCATCGTTCCTCCTGGATGGAAGGCCTGTGCGTCATATCCAATCTAGTACCTAATTCTTTATTAGAGACTTCCAAAAATAATGAAAGTAAATTTTCCATCTCTATCAGAGATATTGACTCTCAATATATATATATACATAATATATAAGCATACACTCAACCAATTACCTTTGCAACAAAGGAATGGTAAAAGTTCACCAAAATAAAATATGAATGTAAGCCGAAGTATGATTCCCGTGTCGATTTGTCCCAACGGAGGCTGAAAGGAAAATCGAATGACGGAGTGAGATTGATGTTTGAATGATGACCAAGGATATGATGAGTTTATCTATTTCTACAATCTAATACCAAAACTATTAAAAAAAAAAAAAATTTTAATACCTAAAAAACGAAAAGCTAATATGACTTAAAACCTAAAACTGGCACGAAAAAAACGAGGCTAAAAAACCTAAATTTTATATAAAAAATAACCAAGTGGAGAAAAAAGTGCAGCAATTTACAAAATAGAAAACCGCCCAAATTTTATCTAAATGGCTAAAGCATAATTAAACTAATATAAAACTAAACCAAACTAATAATTAAACTAAAACTAACAAGGAACTAACAATGGACAAACGACAGGGACTATTTGTGGGGAACAAAATACCAAAAAAAATGTTTTTTTTTTTTCCTACCCTGACCCTAATCCCTTTTAGTCCAAGATCCCCAAAAAAGTGCTGGATTTTAAAAAGTCTTTTTTAGCCAAAACGGAAAAACACGAAATTGTTTCACAACATGTATTTTAATCAAACGTTAATAAAGACACCTTGCGAAAATAAGCACTTATAAGTGCCAAAAAGCCAATTTAGCTGCTGAAAGTCAGAAAAGTTGCTTAAACTTTTGGTTTTTTGGTATTTTGGACACTACAAAACTCAAAAATAAGCTCAAAATTTCAAAAAAAGGAGAGATGTTTTGGAATGCTTATAATGTTGCTTTCTGAATCCAAAAAGCTTTTTCAAACCAAACACCACATAATTAACTTGATTTGCATCAAAAAGTAGTAAACTCTATCTTTTTTTAAATAAGCAAAAATGAAAATAAGCTAAAATCACCAATAAGCCAAACTAAAAAGTGAGCTTTTAGAAATAAGCTTACTAATGAGTCCTTAATAAGCCCACCTATTCACTTTTTTAAATAAGCCATTAAAATAAGCACAATAAGCACAATAAGCAAAAATGACTACACTACAATTTTTTGGATTTTAAACGAAAATAAGCACTGGTTTAGACCTAAAATAAGCCTACTGAAATAACTCAAAACTTAAACACAACCCTCAAACAATTAAGTCCACCCCCAAAGAGCGTTATTCTCCAAAAAAACATAACCTAAAACCTAATCTAACTATCCTAAAAGTGAGATCAAAAATTTGGTGAACTACCGGTAACTAACTAAAAGATAGTACCAGCAGAGCTTAAAAGTTAGTACCACGCTAGTTAAAGTTAGAACCGCTAGTTCTAAAAAACCTCTTAAAGTTTTCAAAAGTCATTTTATTTCAAGCTTCTTGGATTCTAATTTGTTAAAAACAGATTATCAAATGACAAAATAAGGCACTTATGAACAGATTTCAATCAGTGATAAGCACTTAAATAAGCTAAATTAATCTAACAGTATTAACTCATAACTAACAGTTTTATCAAATGAACTAACAGTACTAACTTAAGAAAGTGATACAAACTATTTTTAAACTAACAACTAAGCAAGATAAGCACTAACCATCATGATAAAGCACAAATAAGTAAACATAAAAACTAAATAGGAACTAAATAAGCATTCTGAAGTAATAAGAAAAACAAAGAAAACGAGAGACTTACAACAACCAGCGCTAAAAACATGCAAACCAAGAAATCTACAAGCCTATCTTGATATAAAAACAAGCTAGTAGTGTCCTAAGCCCACCAGACTGCTTAATTATCAACCATAAATAAGCTGTGGTGTATTTGAGAGTGATTTTTGCAATTTTCTCTTAACTACTTACCCTTTTTTTTGGTTTACTTAATTAAAGCAGTTTATAAACAAGCTGTGTTGAGAGCTTTTTGAACACAAAACAACACAATTAAGAAACTTAACACTTGGTTTCTTAGACTCCCTTCTCTTCTTTCTTCTGTGTTTCTTTGTAGAGACAAAAACCAAGTGTGTTTGTTGTGTGAGGTGATTCTAAAACAAATCCCAGCCTTCAATTTCTTTTGTGCTTCTTTGGAGTCAATCACAGCCATCGAAATGCTTGGAAAGTGGTGAGGGATTGCCAACATGGCACTTATACAGCTGGGGGGGGAAATAGAGGAGTGGTTGAAATGATTTTTCTAGGGTGTTGAGTGTTTTGCAGGGAGAAGGTATGGGAAGACATCCCTACTCTGTACCTGGGTTTTGTTTGGGCGGGAAAGATGGAGTTTGGGGAGGTTGGCAGCTTTGGCCCCTCATTTCTTATAACAAACTTCGCCCGGTTTGCAATTTCAACCCTTGTCTTTTAACTCTTGTAATACAACTTGAGGTTTGGCAGTTTTAGTCCCTTAAGTTGTATTTTCTTCACTTGGTTGACTTTTGACTTTGATTTGACTTTGTCTTTTCCATTCCGTGCTCGGTTTTGTTTGTTTTTGGCTTTCTTTTTGTCCTTTTCTTGAATATTCGTTCCTGCACAATACAAATGCAAACATACAAATACAATGTATTTTTGGTACGTTTTTAGTCTTTTAAGTCCGTTTTTAATGGAAAATGGTATGTGTAATTAAGCACATACCAAAATCCCCCATACTAAGGTATTGCCGTGTCCTCACGCAATGTTATGAAGTAAACACTCAAGAAACCAAGAATCTTAATCCCCCTCGACTAATAACCTCGAAAAGTAGCTAGGCGTTTGTCAAGGGGAACTAAAGAATCAATAGCTTTGACGAGTCCCGTTTTCACCAATTTTTCATATGTACACTAACTATCCCTAATATTTTTGGATTTTCCTTTCTTTTTCTTTTCTTAACTACCTGTTTGACTTCCTTTATTTTATCAATATTGGGATCATAGAATGAGAAGCGCCCATAGAATAATCTACGGATGTCCTGACGGATAAATTCATCGTCCCCGATTTTTCACTAGATCCAAACCAAGCAATTAAACAAGATCATTTGTCAATATAAGTCTAAATGTTAAGCACTCATACTTATGACTTGTGAACTTTTAACTCCCAACATGGATATATGATTTAAATGTGTGTACTCATTTCAACTCAACCATAGATCAACTTATTTCCATAGTCGTAATTCAAGATGAATCATGACTCAAAGCAACAACTTATTAGGACCTTGTAACTTGATTTTAAAGAACGAAAATTTAACTGTAGAACTTTTTGCAACATCTTCATCATCATAATCATAAGTTCTTAAAGCTAGGAATGCGTTGCTTAGTTTGAACACCTACCTAGGCCTCGCTCCCTAGTAGGATATCACAACCAACGACCGGTGTTCTTAGTTTGAAAACCCACCCCGTTGCTAGCGTAGTGGGAAATCACATCAACACCTTCTTCCTAATATGGCTAAGGATAGGTGTCTTAGTTTGAACCCTCACCTAGACCTCGCTTCCTGGTGAGATATCACAACACACCAAATCCCTAGAAGTAAAGATGTCTTAGTTTGAACCCCCACCTCGTGGTTAGCGGAGTGGGATATCACGACACATCTTTTACTTGCTCCATATAGTGGGGAATCTATGGACTCGGATCATTGTAGAGAGTCTGCGGTTCTCGCGGAAAGGTGGTTCTTTTATTATTGTTGATGGATTAATTGTTTTTTATTTTTTTAAAGGTGGGACAAACTATGGGGTATAATATGGACGGGTGTATGAAGAATATTGAAGAGATCATTGAATCGCAAGGAGTGGATGGTGTTTTCCGATGAATATGTTGTCTTTAAATATCCAAGGTCTTAACCCAAAGGCTAAAAAAGATTGGGTAAAGGAGTTGTGTGTCTCTAACAAGGTGAATTTTTTCTTTCGTTGAAGAGACTATAAATGGTAGTCTTTTGATTTGTTTGAAATCATAAGATGTTGGGGGTATACTTTGCGTGTGATTTATATCATAGTGCCTCGGTTGGTAAATCAGGTGGGATTTTATGTGTTTGGGATCCTAATGCGTTTAAGAAACTAAATTCAACGGCTTCAGATTATTTTGTTATGATTCAAGGAAATTGGGTGTCTAATGGCAAATTACTTCTTATTATTTCGGTGTATGCCCCGCAAGAGTTGTCAGAAAAGAAAAGTCTATGGGATTATTTATGTCACGTCATTGATAATTGGAAAGGTTCAGTGATTATCATGGGTGATTTTAATGAGGTCCGTAATAAAAATGAGAGATTTGGAACTATTTTCAACGTGCATGGGGCGAATGCTTTTAACTCTTTTATCTCAATGGCGAATTTAGAGGAGGTTCCACTTGGTGGATGTTCTTTTACATGGTGTCACAGATCTGCTTCAAAGATGAGTAAGCTTGATAGATTCCTCATGTCCGAAAGCTTACTGAGTGAGTGTCCTAATTTATCAGCCATCACCCTAGATAGATTTTTATCAGACCACCGTCCTATATTATTACGTGAATCTACTCATGACTATGGACCTATTCCGTTTCGGTTTTTTCATTATTGGCTGGAAATGGAGGGTTTTGAGAACTTTGTTAATGAGGTGTGGCGTGAAGCTCCGGTAGATAATTCTAATGCTATGATCAACATGATGAACAAGTTGAAATATCTAAAAAAGAAGATACGTGTTTGGAATGGCATGAGACAAAGTCCGAAAACTCGAAAACATGTGCTGAAACAGGAGCTCGCTGATTTGGAGATGATCATTGACAAAGGAGATGCGTCGTCTGATACTTTGCATAAACGTGCGGAGGTTGTAAAATCGATTCAAGAGGTGGATAAATTGTGTGCAATGGAGGCGTCTCAAAAAGCAAAAATCAAATGGGCAATTGAAGGCGACGAGAACTCAAAATATTACCATGGTATTCTTAATAAGAAACGAAACCAACTTTCTATACGAGGGGTTCTGGTGGAAGGAGATTGGGTGGAAAATCCTAATATGGTTAAAAATGAGTTCCTTAATCATTTCAAGAATCGTTTTGATAGACCTAAATCTGTTCGGCCGATGCTTAATATGGAGTTTCCTCATCATCTGAATTCAATGCAACAACTGGATTTGGAAGCCGAAGTGTCAAATGAAGAGATTAAAAAGGCGGTTTGGGATTGTGGTGTTGATAAATCTCCGGGGCCGGATGGATTCACATTTGGTTTTTATAAAAGGTTTTGGAGTTTAATAGAAAAAGATGTGTTGGCGGCGGTGAAATATTTCTTTCATTACAGTCGCATTCCAAAAGGGTGTAATTCATCTTTCATAGCGTTGATTCCGAAGACTCCCGAAGCAAAAATGGTGAAGGATTTCAGACCGATTAGTCTTATTGGGAGCCTTTATAAAATAATTGCCAAAATTTTGGCTAATCGTCTTGTGGTGGTGCTTGGAGATATTGTTAATGAGGTGCAATCGGCTTTTGTTGCGGATAGGCAAATTCTTGACGGACCATTTATACTTAATGAGGTTTTGCAGTGGTGTAAGTTGAAGAAAAAACATTCATTTATTCTAAAAATTGACTTTGAAAAGGCTTATGATTCTGTTCGGTGGGATTACCTTGATGATGTCTTAAGAAAATTTGGTTTTGGTGAAAAATGGTGTGGTTGGATTCAAGAATGTCTTCGATCTTCTTGGGGATCGGTTTTAGTGAATGGAAGCCCTACGGAGGAATTTCAGTTTTTTAAGGGCCTTAAACAAGGTGATCCTCTTTCTCCGTTTATTTTTATTTTGGTTATGGAGAGTCTTCACATTTCTTTTAAAAGAGTTGTGGATGCGGGCATGTTTAATGGCATTGTGCTTAATTCGGTTATGCATCTTTCTCATATGTTCTATGCGGACGATGCGGTGTTTATGGGGCAATGGAGTACTAAGAATATTGATACGATTATATATGTGTTGAAATGTTTTCATCGTGCTTCAGGTCTTAGTATTAATTTAAGCAAGAGTAAGTTATTGGGTGTTGTGGTGAGTGAAGATAGGGTGGTGCAAGCTGCAAATAGAATTGGTTGTGGTGTCCTTAAGGCTCCTTTTGCTTATTTAGGTTCGAAAGTTGGGGGAAATATGTCTCGGATTAAATCTTGGGATGAGATTGTGGATAAAATGGTAGATCGTCTTTCAAAATGGAAGATGAAAACATTATCGATAGGTGGTCGTTTAACCCTTCTCAAGGCGGTTCTAGGATCCATGCCTATTTATCATATGTCTATATTCAAGGTGCCAATGAAAGTCCTTCAACGCATGGAATCAATTCGAAGTCGGTTTTTTAGTGGTGTCGATTTAAATAGTAAAAAATCGATATGGGTGAAATGGAGTAAGGTTTTGTGTTCTAAAGAGAAAGGTGGCCTTGGTGTTTCTAGTTTATATGCGCTTAATAGAGCTCTTATGTGTAAATGGGTTTGGCGGTTTACAACTCAAAAGAACTTGTTATGGACTAGGGTTATTAAAGCTATTCATGGCGAAGATGGGAAAAATGGTAGCGGATTCAAGGTTGGTTACAAGTCCATTTGGCGAAGCATTCTCCAGGAGGTGGAAACATTGAAGATAAAAGGTATACACTTAAATAATTTTATGCAGAAAAAGCTTGGCAATGGTGCGGATACTTATTTTTGGGAGGATTTGTGGCATGGAGACATGGTTTTGAAACAAAGATATCCTAGGCTTTATGCGCTGGAAGTGAAGAAGACTGTCGATGTGGCTTCTAAACTGTCACAGGAGAACTTGACCTGGTCTTTTCGTCGTGCTCCTAGAAGCGGAGTGGAACAAGATCAGTTGACGGATTTGACGACTTACGTGGAAGGTGTTGTTCTTGGTGTCACGCCTGATAGGTGGTATTGGACGCTTGATGGTTCGGGTGAGTTCTCGGTAGCTTCGGCTAGAAAGGTTATTGATGATAACAGGTTTCCGGAAGTGTCTACTCAAACTCGATGGATAAAAGCGGTGCCAATCAAGGTTAACATTCATGCGTGGAAGGTGAGAATAGATTGTTTGCCTACCCGTCTTAATATATCCCGGAGAGGTATAGATATTCCATCTATTCTTTGTCCCGTTTGTGGTAGCGTCACAGAATCGTCAAGTCATTTATTTTTTGATTGCCTTGTTGCGAAAGATAATTTTCGCAAGATTTGCCGTTGGTGGGAGGTGGATTTCATGAAAGTGCATACGTTCGATGAATGGGTTTCTTGGATCGTAAATCTTCGGATTCCTATCAAGCATAAAAGGTTGTTAGAAGGGGTGTGTTTTGGGTTGTGGTGGCTAATTTGGGCTTATCGTAATAAGTGTGTCTTTGGTGTGGTTTCTCCTTTTAAGGCGGATATTTTTAATGATGTTGTGTCGTATTCTTTTTATTGGAGTCGGTTTAGATGTAATGTGTCGTTTAGTTGGGTTGATTGGCTAAAAAATCCTCATCTTGTAACTTTGTAATTTTTCTAGCTTCTTGCTAGTTTTTTTAATAAAGTGTTGTTAAAAAAATGCAAACTGTTATGACCATCCAACTTGAAAGTAAGAGTTAATTACTTAATTATTAACGGAAAACAAGGATCATGAATGTTTAATGTTATGGTTGATTGAGTCATTAAGATTTAAAATGTTCTCTACTTTAATTTATAATGTTAACAATAACTTTGAACATTATGATTAAAAAATTATATCCACTAACAAGCATGAATTATAAAAACTTAAGGTCATTATAGTCTTGGATATTGATACTTGTTCATAAGTAATATGGTTTCACAATTAATGTATTTATTTGCTCGGACTTTTTTATTGGCCTACCCAAATAAAAGATCATGACTTCATCACTGTGTGTAATGCAAGTAAGAACCAAACATTTACCTCATTTTGCTCATGTCTTTTGTCTAGTTCCTTTAAGCTCGTCATCAAGTTTCTCTTGCAACGAACAATGTTCTAGCTCCTTCTCTTCATCTTCAAAATTATCTACAAACACATATGATAGCAAATTTCATATACTGGAAACTAACATGATCAAATACCGTTGTGCACAACTATGCAGTGGCAGAGATAGGGGAGGAGCCCGGGGGGCAAGTGCCTTCCTAGCTACAAAATTGTAGTGTAAATTTTTTAAAATGTCTTATTTTTTTGTAATTTTATTCCCCTAAGAACCAATTTTTTTGGGTAAAGGGGAATCATGCCCCGGTAAAATATATTAATCCCAAAAAATCAATAAGTACAATGGAATGTGGTTGAGGTACCACATTTACCTCAAGCATCAGCTTGAACTTCTACTAAGCCGCTTGATAAGCCAAACGTTTATATACTAGGAAATACATAGCCAAGTACCCCTATAGGAAAAAACCACCTATACGTACACATACAAAACGAAATAAACATCATCGTAAAGAAAATATGGACTCCGAAATCTTCCACCCTCTCATAAGATCCAAGCCCTCCCGCGACTGCTTAAAACGACACGAGAATAATTTGAGTAGAACTGAGGAAAGAATGCAATCAACAACCTGATCCTCCGATCTCTTGGCCTTCTTAAGCAAGCGACAATTCCTCTCATGCCAAATAAAGTAAGCGGCTGCCGCAACCACAAACTTGGATATAACACACTTCAAGGTCCTTCTCTTAGTTGTTGGGATAATAACATCAATAATTAAGTCAATTGAAGGAGCTACATTAGACAGGCTAGCCCAGTCCTTAACTCGATTCCACACTTGCTTCGAAAAAACATAGTCAAAGAAAAGATGAGCATGAGAGTCAGGTATAGAGTCACATAAAGGGCAATTTGTGGCTAAATTACCCGATACATCCCAACTCCTTAAAAGATCTTGCATTTTTAATTTCCTTTTGATTATCAACCAAAGGTTAAACGCGTGCCTAGGAATGCAGTTAGGAAACCATGCCACATCAACCCACATAATCTTATCTTCCCGGGGGCGAAAAGCCTGCCAAACCGCATTCACCGAGAACGACTTTACAACTCCACATTATCCCGCCATTCCAACGTATCAATAGAGCCTACAGAATTCGGACCAACAATCGAGCCTAATAAAGGGTATCGGGCAACCAAATCTTGAGGCCAAACAACATTACCATTTTGGAAAACATCACTAACCTTAGATAAAGTATTAAGACCATCCCTATTCATATATCTTGTCGCCACAATAGAAGTAAGGGGCTAATACTACACCAAAGATCATACCAAAGAGAAACATTATTTCCGTTTCCAATCTTATACATAAAGAATTCCCGAATAAGAGGACGGAGTTGCAAAATCTTTCTCCACCCCCATGTCATATTACCACGACAAGGAAGCTCCCAAAAATTACGATCACGGATTTTATACTTGTGAATCCACTTAACCCATAACTATTCCTTCATAGATAATAACTTCTAAATATGCGTCGTTATGAGCGCCTTATTAAACAAATCAAGACGTCTAATACCGAGACCTCCTTCATCTTTTGGAAGACACACAACCTCCTAAGCAACTTTGGCTTTACCACAGCTTAAACCACCTTGACACCAAAGAAAACCACGCATGAGCTGTTCAATCTCAAGCAATATATGCGAAGGAAGAATAAACACCGAAGCCCAATATACATGCATTGAAGCAATAACCGATTGAACTAGTTGTAACCTTCCCGCAGTTGAAAGAGATTTATTCTTCCAATCATTTATACAACCTTCAACCTTCTCAATCAACTCTTTACAATCTTTAAATACAAGTCTTGACGAGACTAAAGGAACTCCAAGATATTTAACTGGCAATCGACTTTCCTCAAATGGTAAAATATGAAGGATAGCAAGTTTAGTATGGTTAAGAACATTACAAAAATAAGTCGTACTCTTCAGGAGACTTAGAATAAGACCCGAAACAAGTTTAAATTCATCCAAAGCATCCATAATGGTTCGAGCTGAATGAGTATCACCATAAAATTATCGAAATGTGCCCCCTCGAACAAAAACTTCTGGCTCCGCCCGTGTAACTATGATAAGTATAATATTTTAAGTACACTGGTATGTGTTTAATTACACATACCTTTTGCCTTTAAAAACGAGCTAAAATAACCAAAAACGGACTTAAAATGCCAAATACACGCTTGTTTTGCTAATTGTATTGTGCAGGAACGGATAATTAAGAAAAGGACGAAAAACGAAGCCAAATCGACAAAACCGGACTCGGAATGGAAAAGCAAGGAAAAGACAAAGTCAAAGTCCAAGCAAAAGTCAACCCAAGTCAACCCCGAAGCCAAAAAGTCAACAAATCCAAAAATATAAGTTTAGGGTTGAAATTGCCAAAACCCTAAACTTATATTTATAAGAGAAAAGAGAAAATGAAGAACAAGGGTGTATTCTGCCATTTCTGCAAAGTTACACTACAAGGGTAAAAGCTGTCAAAAGCACAAAGTTGTATACACCAAGGACTTACGGTGCAATTGAACATATAACTCTTGGGGACTTGTTTTGCCAAGTCCCCAAAGTTATTTAACAAAAAGGACGATGGATGCAAAGATACATATATCTTTGAGGGGCTAATGTTGCCCAAAACCCAAACTTTCACCCAAGCAGTTTAAAACACTGTTTATCCCTACCACTCCTTTCCCGCCTAAACTCCCCATGCCCCACCCCTGTCTCTTTCAACCTTGTTTGACTCCCAGCATACTTCCAAACCTCTCACAATCCCTAACCCCACAACCCTCACATGGATTGCCATGTTGGCAATCCAAACCCACACAAAAACCTCATCAATGGCTGGAAATACTCGACTTGGAGACCAAGGATTATCAAGGGCTATGATTTGCTTGACATTGCACTCTCACAAGTAACACAACTCCCTTCTTGTGTCTACAAGAAAGCACAAGAGCATGAAGATAAAAGATAAGACACAAGCCTAGTCGAATTTGCTTCCTATTTAAAGAACATTTGTAACAGCCATTGTGGCAAGTAGTTTTTAAGTTTTAAGTTAATTTTAAGTTTAGTTTTTTACAAGAAGCTTTTGGTTTTTAAGTTAAGTATTTGTCAGTTAAAGTTTTTGTACTTGAACTTCATTTTAATGAAAATGATGCAAGTTTGTGTGATTTGTGTTACTTAAAGTCTTCTATCTCTTCATTAAAACCATCTTTATAATTCTGTACTTAAAACACTTTAAGGAAATTTAAGAAAAGCTATCAAGGTACTGTTGGATTCAAAAAAAGCAAGGATGAATAAGCTAACATGGAAGGCTTATTGATTTTCAGCTTAGTTTTGGCTTATTTATAAGCCAAGGGTAGGAATTTAGAGCTTATTTAGGACTTCACAAGATCCTTTTAGTGAAAAGGATCAAAGGTAAAAAAAATTTCAAATTTTGCTTATTTACTGTAGCAATAAGCTCATGTTCAGCTTATTTGTACTTAATATGCTTATTAGTGTGTAAGTTTGCTTGTTAGATGCTTTTCATTTCATTATATGCATTTACTTTGAAATCTGTCAAGTTAAGCTCTTAAACTGTCACTAGCTTATTACACATTTAAGTGCTTATTTAACTTGTCTTTTAGCTTATTAGTGTTTAATATTGCTTAAATATCATTAGTGTGTCTAAAAATTCAGTTTACTTAGTCTTACAAGTTTTCAAAATCAATTTT
>BQNB010022087.1:0-63434 GCA_026074375.1 Tanacetum coccineum | reverse complement strand
TTATTGTATTCAATCTTATAAACTTTGTTTATCACTTTTGATTATATATGCATAATGGTATAGGTCGAAAGAACCATTGTATATTATATGGTTTTGAAGATTTGTCTACGATCTTTATCATTTGGTTGGAGGAATCCGCTTATGATAATTGATAAATAAAATAGATTTGATATCATTGTAACTTGGTTAATTGAGTGACACATTTGACTAAGTCAATCAAATATAAGACTTGAGTTAAAACGGATAATTTGTGAAAACGCTCTTTTGACGAGAAAAGCTTTTTATGAACTAATAAAAAAATTAAGATCATGATTGTCACCATCGCTACTGAATTATATGAAGCTATCCGAGTAGTTATATCCCCTTATTATTGAATTTCCTTTATTATCATTATTTGTCTTAAAGTTATTATTATTTTTCTCAAATCCTTTGGTTATACGAACATAAACAAATCCCTGTGGATCGACCTAGTCTTACCTAAAATATTATACTACTAATGACATCAAATAACGCCACTTTTATAGCGTCATTCATCCCATGTAAATAACCCATTTTGTATAACTATTGCAAAGAATTGTTACTTAATCGTTTGTATTTAAGAATTGCAGTAATTTTTGGATTACTTGGTGAAAGTTAACTAAAAGGCACGCATTCTGGAGCTTAAACAAAGATATTTGAAGATTACTTTTCTGACAACTAATACGCCGTATCCATCAAGGAAGATACGGCGTATCCGTGCCTGCATTTCACCAAAGACCATGAAGGAAATAAGATCCAATACGCCGTATCCAGGAAGACCAATACGCCGTATTAAAGCTATACGGAAATGTTCTTACAAGTTCTACTTGAGGGAAAGTAGAAGTCAAGTGGGGGATATTTGATAACATCAAATATTTAATACTTTTTTGGGGCAAAATACCCCCTGTATTACTTGCAAATGTTCCACTAATACTCGAAAATGAGATATTTTCAATCATTTTGTAGTTTTCAGGTGAAATTCAGGAAAGCGAAAAGAAACAAGGGAAAAAGGACTTAAAGTGTAAATTATGAAGAATGTTATGGCGTAACACCAAAAACGGTTACACCGTAACATAAATTAAGCAAGTACGAAGATCAAGGACAAGGTTACGACGTAACACCATATCTAGTTACGCCGTAACTATATATTTGGAAGGAAATCTTGACAAAGTTAGAGTTACGGCGTAACACCATATCTAGTTACGCCGTAACCATGAAGACCCACAAATATGGAATAAAGATCACGTACTTATGGAAATTATTTAAAGGTTATGGCGTAACACCATATCTGGTTACACCGTAACAACTGCTTAAATATGGAATGCCATGTATGATGGTTACAGCATAACACCTTTATTGGTTGCGTCGTAACATGTTCAATACCTATAAATTGAGGCCTCATTCAAGCTATTCTGACATCACTTCCTCCATAGCTAATTGGAGAGGCGACAAAGGCTTCCAACCTTCAAAGAATTCCACCTAGAGTCCAAGGGAGATCACACTTTACTTACTTTTTGTATTTAATCGTTCAGATACGAATACTGTAAGAATTATGAGTTTTTAATATATGATTTCTTCTATTTCTTGCTGTGTTTCCGTTACCATGAGCGGCTAAGCACTTAAAGTGCTGGCTTAGTTATGTAATTACTATTGTTATGATTTTTTTCTGTTAGATTATGGTTTCATAGATATTCCTTGACTATCATGTAACCCTGTGTTTTGGTAGTACGGGTGGTTTGGACTTAGCTTGCCTCATTATTAGATTATCTAGTCAATATGGGATCCAATGGGTACTAGGGATGATCACTAACTCCTTACCTAGTGTAGGAACTAACCGGTCACCGCACTTATCACTTAATATACTTAAAAAGCATAGGAACTCTTTCAAAGAGGGTTAATAATCTTTATAGATTATTGGATATATTTTGGGAATAGTTAGGATTAATCACTGCAACCTGGATAACCTACCTCCCAGGTGATTTGGGACTGATTCAGAATTGCAGGGAGTATAGTGTAGACTAAATATGCACATTCAAGTCTATCGACCTTAGAAACCACTAATGAAACCATAGTTTAACATTGCACAGGAAAATGTTTTCATAAAAGTAGTAATGAAGTAACTAGATTAGCATGTTTTCTCTCTTGATATCTCCAACTCTTTTAATTTCTAATTATTTAATTTATTGTTATTTTTAATTCCTTTCAATTCAAATCAAAAACCATTATATAAACGTGACATTTCAAATTAAAACTAATTACAACTTAGCTCTTGGGACGACCTCGGATTTACCATTCTATACTACCCACGATCGGGTTCTCTGCCCGTTAGTGCGTGGTTAGGTAGATCGAGTTTTATAAATTTAAAACTTGGTAAATAAATATTTTAAAATAAAATACGCATTAAGTTATTGGCGCCGCTGCTGGGGAGCTAAAAATTAGTAATAATTTGAATTTCTGTATATATTTCCTTTTGTAAATATATTCTGCTAGTTTTTCTTGTAAGTTTTCAGATACGGAAGATGATGTAGATATCAACGCGCTCACCATAGAGCAGTACATAGCTTTGATTCCAGATGACATTAAACTAGGCATAGTGAACCCCAAGATTAGCAATGACGTCAAATTTGAGATAAATGCAAACTTTATGAGGGAATTAAGACTCAAACTTTTCGCAGGCACCAATGATAAAGACGCTTACGAACACTTTCGTACGGTATTAGAGATTGTGGATCTCTTCCACTTCCCTGGTGTCACTCACGATGCCATTATGCTTAGGGGTTTTCCAATAATACTCAAGGGACGAGCCTTGAGATGGAAAGACAGGCTTCCAGCAAGGTCAATCACTATATGGGATCTCCTTAAAAAAGAATTTATTTGGAGATATTGTCACCCTTTCATAACTGCCAAGAAATTAGAAGAAATCCATAATTTCAAGCAAGAAAGGGACGAAATATTGTATTATGCTGGGAATGATACAATGATTTTCTTTACCAATGTCCGTTGTACGATCTGAACTATCAATAGAAGGTTCATATCTTCTACACTGGATTAGACATCTCCACTCGCAAAATTCTCGACTCTAACGGGTTCATTCCTTTGATGACACCAACACAAGCCCTAGAATCAATACAAGTCATGGCAGACCATTCACATAACTGGTATGATGAAACAACTACTAGGGAAAGAATCAACGATGATCTAGACAACGTTGATGCCATTCATGAAAGTTTTAAAGGGGAACATCTAACCAAGGAGTGCTCTCTCAAAAAAGAGAACGAGGCAATCAAGCATAGCAGATATATGGAACCCTTGGAAGAAACCATCATCAAATTTTGCAAAGACACAATTAAAAAATAGACCTTGGATGATGAAAAGATGAGGAAGATCCTTGAAAACACGAAATCAAACATAAGGGCACTTAAAACTAGAACAAAGAACCTACAAGAAAAAGCTTATCGATTAACCCATAAAGTCCTCACTAATACAGGATAAAAGATCAAGGCAATAACGACATTGGGTAAGGAAAACATAAAGGAGTCAGTTCCTCGTGACTTACCACCTATGCCATTTCTAGGACATTTGAAGGAACAAATAGGTAGCCCTTACAGAACTCGTGAAACCGTCCACATGATTGGAAATCCTAAGTAAACTCATAATGAGAAAGCTCAGGAAGATGAAGGGGACATGGATGTCGGTTGGGACATTACAAGCAAGGATGAAGAAAGGCTGAGGAAATTTCTAACACCTACCATACATACTTTACCCAACCTTGAACCAGTAGTGCCACCATGTATACCACTAGGACTAGTCCATGATAAGGATAAAATTGTAAGGGAAAAGGAACAGGATTATGATATTCCTTTAAATGATAGTGTAATGCAACCTTTGACCCCTCAAACGATTCACATCACACAACATGACGACGACTATGTAGCACTGGCTACAAATCCTACGTCTAACAAGTAATCAAACAAATTTGAGGAAGAATTTTCTCATATTACAGAGGTTGTCGAAAAAGAATATGATAACCCTGTTATAAAACATATGATTGTAAGACCTTCATTCGGAAATTACTACACCAAGTAATCCAATCATCAAGGGAAATAAAATTTCAACAGCAATATGGTTCTAATTTGTCATTCCTCTACCTAGTAGCAATTCATGGTGTTTATTGCTACTCTCACTCGCACTTAATCTCGAATGAGGGAAGGAACACCTTATTACTTGGCAAATAAGGGTGGAGTCAAGATCGTGACTCAAACAAAAACAAGCGCTTTGTGGGAGGCACACCATAACTATCTTTCATTCTGCACATTAGTTGGTTTGTATGTTTTCAACTTTGTTTTGTAGGATCCAACAGCTAGGAGGCATTATCGAGACCGGCTCAACCTATAATCATATGGTAACCTTGCTGAATCTGCAGCAGTTACGGCGTAACGAATTTAGTTTACGCCGTAACCACTGTAGTTACGACGTAAACCATTTCATGGTTACGCCGTAACACCTTAAAAGTTAAAAAAATTTACCACTCGATTACGACGTAACCACCTGAGTTAAGCCGTAATCTCCTCCTGAATCCTTAAAAATTTAAGTTTTAAACATGTCTAAACCTTGTATACATAGATGGACTTTGTGAATATGTTCTCTAGAAGCCCTCATGAGACTAAACTCGTCCACTTGGGCCACCAAGTGGTTTAAAAGGCTTGTTGCATATGCTAAATGCAATCGTGATTCCTATAAAAGTGAGTTAGGTTTGTATTTCCTGTACACTTCATAATTCTTATAGAACGATTTTATGCTTGGGTTTTTTTTTGTGATCACGGGGGATAAAGAGCTTGCGAGAAGACGGAAATAATCTAAATATTTTCGCCAAATTTTAAAATTTCAAAGCAAAGCTCAGGGAGTTTCTTGTCTTAATTCTACTCTTTCCTTTTTATTTCATTACCTTAATGTACAATAAGGACATTATACAAATCAAGTGGGGGATGGGAGTAGAATTAATACTTGACGTATGTTTTGCCTTCGATTTTCTAGTTTTCTTTGAAAATTATGCCAATTTTAAAATTTTTGCCAAATTTTTCTTAAATAACTAGAATTAATCTTTGCTGAATGCACATTACCCTTTATTATACTTGGTGAGATTTATGCCTAATATTCCATTTCCAACATATTACTCAAAAATCCACCAATATATTGAGTGTGTCGGTAGTATTGTAGACATTAGAACTTGGCATGTACATCATTTCGAGACCTAATTGATTAGCAGGAATAGATAGTTCAAGAAGGCAACACTTAGGAAATCACCCAAAAAGCCTATATGTGTGCGTTTATCGACTTGTTACACTGACTTGTCGACCTCCCGTGATAAACCCTTTTGTTGCACTCATTATTAGTGCAAAATCCCCCTAGATCACCCTTGTTAAACCAATCGATGTTTTCACCCTACTCTATATGTTTCGTTACACCATTTCGCCTTAGTCTACCCAGTAGTCTTAATTTTCTTTGTGTTGAAATTTCTGGCTACTTAAGTCCATGGTTCGGGGGGAATGGGAACGAAAATTATATGCATTCGTGGAAGACCAATCAGTTATGATCTATAAAGACCCCCTTTCGACATTGTTTATCTCAAGTGGGGGTGATGTGCGCGTATAATATTAGATGTTGTAGGGGCAATAATTAAAGATATAAACTCCTGCAACATTTGCATATTATGAAGAAAATAAAGAAAAGAGGGTGAAACAAAAAGCCACCCATGTGCTAAAAATGTAAAGATGGTGCAAAATAAAAAAAAATAAAAAAATGGAGCTAGTAGCCCATTATTGCACCAAGACATCTCAGTAATTATAAAAAATGGAACTAGTAGCTCATTATTACACCAAGTCATCACAATACTCATGAAGAATGGAGCTAGTAGCCCATTATTGAAAATTAGATTTTCGGACTTAAACCCTTGTACCCATGGACGGACAGTGGCTAGTTATGACAACCTTAGATTACTTTAGACTATTTGTTTTGTGTTTTAATTAACAACCATTTAATGTGTATCCTATGTCTATCCTAACCCCTTTATCACCCTTTAAAACCATATTACCCTTGTTGCTTTCAAGAATTATTTAGACCCTAATTCTAACTGGTGCAGATTTGTGTACTTTTCAAGCTTATGATAGAATACATGCTAAGACTGTGCAATTGAGCGATCACCTCGAAAATGAAACATTTAGACTAGTGGAGAGCTAAGTGACTCTTTATCCCCTTTTCGTGAGGTGTTCGGCTTTGATGTTTTCTAGCATAAGAGTTTTATAAATTCATTTATTAAAGTTATTCTCGAGAAATCTTTTTATGAAATATTTTAACAGGTTCTATTTGAGGGCAAGCAGAAGTCAAGTGGGGGATATTTGATAACATCAAATATTTAATAATTTTTTGTGGCAAAATACCCCCTATATTACCTGCAAAAGTTTCACTAATGCTTGAAAACGAGATATTTTCTATCATTTTGTAGTTTCCAAGTGAAATGCAAGAAAGTGACAAGAAACAAGGGAAAAATGACTTAAAGTGTAAATTCTAAAGAATGTTACGGCGTAACACCAAAAATGGTTACACTGTAACATAAATTAAGCAAGTACGAAGATCAAGGACAAGGTTACGGCGTAACACCATATCTAGTTACGCCGTAACCATATATTTGGAAGGAAATATTGACAAAGTTAGAGTTACGGCGTTACACCATATCTAGTTACGCCGTAACCATGAAGATCCACAAATATGGAATGAAGATCACATACTTATGGACATTATTTGAAGGTTACGGGTTAACACCATATCTGGTTACGCCGTAACAACTGCTTAAATATGGAATGCCGTGTATGATGGTTATGGCATAACACCTTTATTGGTTGCGCCGTAACAGGTTCAATACCTATAAATAGAGGCCTCATTCAATCTATTCCGATATCACTTCCTCCACAGTCAATTGGAGAGGCGACAAAGGCTTCCAACCTTCAAAGAATTCCACTTGGAGTCCAAGGGAGATCACACTTTACTTACTTTTTGTATTTAATTGTTCAAATACGAATACTGTAAGAATTATGAGTTTTCAAACTATGATTTCTTCTATTTCTTGCTGTGTTTCTGTTACCAAGAGCGGCTAAGCACTTAAAGTGCTGGCCTAGTTATGTAATTACTGTTGTTATGATTGTCTCCTGTTAGATTATGGTTTCATTAGATATTCCTTGACTATCGTGTAACCCTTGGTTTTGGTAGTACAGGTGGTTTGGACCTAGCTTGCCCCATAATTAGGTTATCTTGTCAATATGGGATCCAATGGGTACTAGGGAGGATCACTAACTCCTTACCTGGTGTAGGAACTAACCGGTCACCGCACTTATTACTTAATATACTTAAAAAGCACAGGAACCCTTTCAAAGAGGGTTAATAATCTTTATAGATTATTAGATATGTTTTGGGAATAGTTGGGATTAATCACTGCAACCTGGATAACCTACCTCCCAGATGATTTGGGACTGATCGGACTAGCAGGAAGTATAGGATAGACTAAATATGCACATTCAAGTCTATCGACCTTAGAAACCGCTAATGAAACCCTAGTTTAACATTGTACAGGAATGCGTTTTCATACCAACAGTAATGAAGTAACTAGGTTAGCATGTTTTCTCTCTTGATATCTCCAACTCTTTTATTTTCAGTTATTTATTTTATTGTTATTTTTAATTTCTTTCAATTCAAATCAAAAACCATTTTCAAAACGTGACATTTCAAATTAAAACTAATTATAACTTAGCTCTTGGGATGACCTCAGATTTACCATTCTGTACTACTCACGATCGGGTTCTCTGCCTGTTAGTGCGTTGTCAGGTAGATCGAGTTTATGAATTTAAAACTTGATAAAAATATATTTTAAAATAAAATACGCATCAATGTTCTTTAATTATTGATGGTTGTAGTATAAATAATTTTGTTTCAAGAAAATTGGTAGATTCCTAAAGTTACCAATGGAGATTTGTCCAATTGAAGGTTACCAAGTTTGTAGGGTTCCTGTGACCATAGGAGAGTTTTATAAAGTAGAAGTACTTTGTATTGTGGATGATATTGATGAGTGCCATATATTATTGGGAAGACCTTGGCAATGTGAGGTTAATGACAAGTATGATTTAAAAAAGAATCTCTACCTTTTCTCATGGGAAGGAAGAAGAATTGCTATGGTTCCACCCAAAGTAACACCACAATTACCAAAGCCCGAGGTTAAAGTTGAAGAAAAGATTGTGAAGGCAGAGGTTGTTGATGAACACATTGAGAAAATCCAACACCTTCAAAGTTATAAACAACATGTTGACAAAATTTCAACTTTATTGTTTCAAATAAAGTTTATACTTTGAAGACTTGTGACGAAATTATGGGTTTTAATGATGATGAAGATGTGAAGGGTTTTAATTGTGAGCTAAAACAGATTTTGAATGCATACATAATTTAAATGTTAGTGATTTAGATTATGGGTTAATTTTAAGGATGATTATCAAAAATCAAGTTAAGTTTTCAATGGTAAACAAAGAAGCTATTTTTATTACAATTGAAAACTTAGTGGCCGTTGATAGGAAGCACACAACCCGATGTTTTAGGTCATGGACTGATCATTGGGAGTATGGTAGACGTGTTAAAAAATATGAAGGTTTTTGAGTAGATGTGAATCGCAAATCTATTGAAGATAAGGTTCGTCGTGAGGTGTTCGATGTTGTTGAAGCCCTTGATATTGAGAACTCGAGGGAGAGTTCTTTCCATGTGAGGGGAATCAATGTTGATGAAACCAAGGTCTAGGCAGTTAGAGATTGGCCATCGCCTAAGACGTTGTCTAAAGTTAGAAGTTTTCATGGATTGGCAACCTTTTATAGGAGATTTATGAGAAATTTTAGTAGCATGGTGGCACCAATTATTGATTGTTTAAAGAAGGGTCCGTTTCAATGGACTAAAGAGGCGGAGGAGAGCTTTAAGATTATCAAGGAGAAGTTGACAACAGCACTGGTACTTTCTTTACCTAACTTTGATAAAGTTTTTAAGTTAGAATGTGATGCTTGTGGAACCGGGATTGGGGCTGTTATTGTCACACCCCGCCAAGGCAGAAATGTAAGGCGCGACGAGAGAGAGAATCATCACAACACATTGGCATCTATATAGAGAAACTAAATCATGCAAATAATACAAGGTATAGACACACAGTGTCATGAAAATACCCAAACACATCATCAAAATTCAAAAGGCGTCTGACATTGAAATGAAGGCAGATCATGTCAACGTCATGACATGCAAACATTCATACATCCTAACAAAGCAAAACAAATAATATTCATCGTCCAAAACAAATAACAAAATCTAGATAACTAAACTTCGCCAGCTATCTACGGTCAATCTAGCCACTTTTCCTAACTTTAATCCCATCCTGCTGAATACCTAAAAATGATGCTTATACGTCAACACAATGGTTGGTGAGAAACATAGGTTTTCAGACACACATATTCAATCCTTTTCCAAAATCATTAACCGAATTACTGTGATTATAAAACAATACTTTCGCATGACAATTATGCTAAATAACATACAAGCTAACATGCAATTCAATCAAAATCCAATTAATCAAACTCCAAGCAGACGACCTCAATCGCTCTTGGATCAATCCAAATCCTTTTTTTTCCTCTAGCTCAGGCCGAAGATACCCGCAAGTAACCCTCCTGACTAGGCAACATCTCAATATCACATAACATAACTAAATCTCTTTCCCTCTAGCTCAGGCCATGGATACCCACAAGTAATCCACCTGACTAGGAAACATCTCAATATCACATCACAAAACATGTAGCACATAACACATATCAGTTACATAATAGTCCATGCATTTACACTAACACATAATCACAACAATTTAAAACATATTTCAACACTTGCATCATTTCCATCCCAAGTTTAAAACAATGTAAAAAGTAGGACTATGTAACTCACCTAAATGCTCAAAATGCAGCTTCCAATTTCTATCACGCAACTATACAAATAAATAAACACGGTTACACGCGACTAAGCTAAAAGCTCTAGTCCATGTAACACACATATGATGGATTTCTAAGGGTTTGATTAACCATCATGGGTCACCCCGACACTATGCCCAACCTTAACCACTTTATTAACACATTACACTAGTTAACTACAATTTATTCAAAAATGCAGAATTTTAGTGTATCTTTACTAACTTAAAAACCTTACTTGCTGACCTTCATAAATTATACCAAAAATCACCTAAGTTCATTTATGAGTTTACTAACTACCTTGTGATTCCCAAGTACTCATTACATGTGTAACTATCCCAAATAAAATCCAACTTCGAAACTGTCCCAATTCAGATCTGATTGCACACTAAAATGTATGGCCCTAACTACCATACTTAGACACAAAATCAGAAGCTATCCTTCTAGAGTTTCTTTATATACATATTGAACTTAACTACTGTAGATTGGCTAACCATAATTCCACTTTTAAGTTAGAGTTTTATCCTCCTAAACATGACCTAATTCTGGCCCGTATTTACTGTTTTGACAACTTTTAGTGTAATCAATATTTGAATGACTTCCCGAACTCATAACGACTTGAGGCCATAGTTTTTGAAAAATATATTTCTTGGGCTACTGTTTAGACACCAGAAAAACCCTAAAAATCATTACCATCATGGAGATATCATCTCATTAACACAGCTCTAATTCTTTAAAACTCTAAATCATAAACTAACGCGATCTAATCCTAACCATTTACACCAATATGATCCTAATTAAACCCTAATCGCTTTAGCATGATTAATATATCCTTAATTACAGAAGTTTTAAAAACCCTAAAGATCCACCATATTAATTGTTACATGATTTAAAGAAATTAAACAACTAGGGTTAATGAACATACCTAAACCTTGATTCTTGAAACACTAAATCACCAACTTGATCTTGATAAAAAAAATCTTTTTTTTTCTTTCATGAGGGTTTCGGCTGATCACAAGGGAGAGAGGGGAGAAAAGTGATTTATGGTTTTATTGGTTTTGTATTTGTATCCTTAGAATCCTAATTATAGTCAAACTTTGTTTCCTTTTTTTTATTTTCTATAAATCAGCCGAATATCACCCCTATATACATATATTTTTATTTTTTTTCTATTTATTTATTAATTAACTAATTATCTTCATTACCTTAAGTTTTCATAAAAACCTAAGTTAATTTGGGTAAACCTTTTTACATAAACGCAACTTACTAAACTTTCTAAAATTAACTTTTCATTTCACATTTCACTTTTTATATTTAGAAAGTTTGCTACAACTTCCATATTTCACTCACTTAACTTATTTCCAACATAATACATTTCCCATAAACGCTTAACACAAAATCATCCAACTATTGACGTAGCATTGCATGCAATACGCCATTCTTTTCCATTATCACTATAAGTGAACAAATGGAATACTCATCACCAAACACAAACGCACTCAAAATGAGATGATCATACACCTCAAAATGATATCAGGCACCTATTCAAACCACTTAGCACACATATATAACACATAGCACACAAGAAATCACACAAAATAAACTTTTAGCCATTTCTAAAGGCATCACTAACCTGATTAAATCACGGATGTTACAATATCCCCTCCTTGAGGAAATCTCGTCCAGAGATTTAACTAGCAAGCTCAACAACTGGGTCCACGAACAACTGTGGATACTTAATCCTCATCTGATCTTCGTGTTCCCAAGTATACTCAGGACCACATTTTGAATTCCATCTAACTTTCACAAGAGCTATTTTCCTACGTTTTAACTTCTTAATTTCTCGATCCATAATATCTAAATGTTCCTTGACAAAACAAAGTGTCTTATCGACCTTGATCTCATGCAAATTAGCGTCCTCCAGTCACTTCCTCAGATTTGACACATGAAAGGTGTCATGTACACCATTTAACACCTCAGGTAACCTCAACCTATAAGCTACAAGGCTAATCCGTTCAAGGATCTCAAACGGTCCTACATATCTTGGTGCTAACTTACCTTTCTTTCTAAAATGCACTACGCCCTTCCAAGGCGACACCTTTAATAATACCCGATCACCCACCTCAAACTCTAACGGTTTACGTCTCCTATCCGTGTAGCTCTTTTGACGATCTCTCGCCGCTTTAAGCTTTTCCTTTATCAATACCACCTTATCTGTCGTCTCTAGTACTAACTCAGGTCCAATCATACTGCCCTCTCCAATGTCTGCCCTTAACATAGGCGACCTACATTTCCTTTCATACAAAGATTCAAACAGAGCACCCCGAATGCTCAAATGATAACTACCACCAAAATTAATAACATATGCGCTTATTATATCTTCTAAAGTCTAAATCATACGTTCACTTAGTCCATCCGCTTAAGGATGCTAAGCAGTACTCAAATCCAATCGCGTCTCTAACCCTTTCTACAGCGTCTGCCAAAACCACGAGGCAAATCATCCATCTCAATCTGAGTTGATCATCACTAGAATTCCATTCCTTGCTATTATCTCATGAATATAAATCCTTGCCAACTTCACATCTTCTAATCTTCTTGTATAGCTAGAAAATGAGTTAACTTGGTCAGTCTATCGACCATCACCCAAATCACATCGTACTCACTACTTTGACCTTGGAAATTTAGTGATAAAATCCATGGTGATTCTATCTCATTTTCACTCAAGTATCTCAGGCTGTTGCAGCAAGCCAAAAGTCTTTGACATTGCAGCCTTCACCTCTTAAACAAATCCGACAATTGCTAACATAGGTAGCTATATCCTTTTCTACACGTGGCTACCAATACATGTCTCCAAGGTTATAGTACGTCTTATCCGCTCCCGGATGTACCAAGTATCTTGATGCATGGGCCTCATCCATTACACTTCCTACCAATAGAACCCAAATTCGATCCATAAAGTACAAACTCTCGTCTTCTTTTCTTTCCATCTGTTGATCTAAACCATGTAGCCTTTCTGCGAGTACGTTCTCTTGCTTGAACGCCTCACTTTGGGCTGCCAGTATCATTCCTCTTACTCGTCTTGATTTCACTCTCTCCTTTCTACTCAACGCATCACCCACTACATTCGCTTTATCGGAGTATCACACAAATCATTCTTCAAAGTCTGAAAAGCCTCTTCTTGTTCTACGCTCCACTCATACTTCTGATTCCTCTCAGTTAGGGAAGTAAGGGGGTTCAACAATCTTAAAAAAATTCACGATGAATGTCGGTAGTAACCTGCCAATCCTAAGAATAATCATCCAATTCCTCACTACCTCACTCTTACTCGGATCTACGCGAATACGTTATGGTTGACCATGTGACCAAGAAAATGCACTCCTTCCAACCAAAACCCACACTTAGAAAACTTAGCATACAACTTCTCCTTCCTCAGTGACTCCAACACTAACTTCAAATGAACTTCATGTTCCTCCTTTGACTTTGAGTAGGCCAGAATGTCATCAATGAATACGATGACAAACCTACCTAAGTACGGTTTGCAAACCCGGTTCATTAAGTCCATGAAAACCGCTGGTGCATTGGTTAACCCAAAAGGCATAACCGTAGACTCAAAATGTCTGTATCTCGTTCGAAATGCGGTTTTTGGAATGGCATCCTCATGCACACGTAGCTGATGATAACCTGACCGAAAATCTATATTTAAGAAAGGAGACACTCCTCGTAACTGATAAAACAAGTCATCAATCCTAGGGAGTGGATAACGATTTTTAAAAATTAATTTGTTTAACTCCCTATGATCAATACACATGCGAAAAGAACCATCCTTTTTCTTCATAAATAACACAGGTGCTCCTCACGGAAAATGACTAGGTCGTAGGAAACCCTTGTCTTGCAACTCTCGAAGTTGTTCAGACAATTCTTGCATTTTCGAGGGTGCTAGACGATATGGAGACTTCGCGACTGGCGTCGCTCCATGAACAAAGTCTACGCGGAACTTAACTTGTCTCTGCGGTGGTCATTGATAAGTCTTCCGAAAACACATAAATAAAATCTCGTACGACGGAAATATCACTCAATTTCAGTCCACCTACCTTTGTGTTCATTAAGGTTTTCATGACTCATTGAGTACGTTCACCATGAACCCGAAGTATCTCATCATCTTCCAACCGTATCCTAACCACCTTCTCATGACATACTATCACAAACTTCCTCTTGGACAACTAGTCCATTCCCACAATCACATCAAAGCTTCCACGACTCAACGGTATCAACAAACTCCAAGGGTTACGAACAATCGAATAGGATAACAAACGAATATCGAGTCAAAGGCTAGAATGCATATAGGAGATTCCACATATGCAAATAGTCATGGATCAAATGACATAAGAATCCTTTGAAGAAAGGATACGTATATTTACCGAGTGAACACGCGAACAAAAAATAATCAACAGGCGTACCACGACAAAAGAACACATAAAAAATTCAATACGAAAGACGGAAATTCTTATACCAATTATCGACTTTACTCAAAAGACCAAATTAAATAATGTTTTTATACAAAATAAATTTAAAATAAAGAAAGTCACTTTAAGTATAAAAATCATTTTAAATAATAAATAAAATTGTCTTAGATGTAATCTTTATAAAATTCATTCTGGTTGTCATAAAATCTAGAGATGGTTATCTAATGGTGTATCGTACCTTACCACTATGAATCACTTTAAACCTGCTTTTTATTATAAAATAAAATTTATTTAACCACTCAACAATTTTCATATCCTATTTGCATAGACCATTTAAACATATTCTATTTACAAAGATCATTTTTAAATACAGTTTTTCCCAAACACTAACACAATACATCAAAAGGGCTTTTATAATTAGACATCAATTATAAAATATGTTACTCAAACAAAGGACACCATTATACCAAAAGGGATTGTAAAACACCGTATAGACTCTAACATAATTCTATTGTTTGAAAACAAAAGAAAATACCAGAAACTATATACTCAAAATAAAACCAAATGAACTCGTACAAGAAAACTCATGCAAGACGTTATGTACCTAAAAGAAAACGTAAGGTCTTATCCAAAATAACGATCAACAGAGCAAACCTAAAAGCATAGATACTAACACGTCGTCAACGGGTTACGAAAACCATGCAATACTACAGGTCGCCAACGTGGTACAAAACCTAGGATATACAACGAAGGGAGTAATGATCCGCACTAATATGTTAGGAATAATTAGTGCTTAAAAGAAAACCTTAGATACTCATAATGTACGAGAAATCAATTGCCAATGAAAGAACTAACAAAAATCGCCTAAAGTCCGAAAGAGCAGATCCGAACAACCAATATACATCAAGACGTTAAATAGGAAAAATCGGGTATCCTTACTAACAAAGTATGAGGGGATGCTAAGCTTAGACTTAGGAAATACGAACAAACAACCGAGCAAACGAGCAACCTTTATAATAGTAATACTTGGTATCCGCAAATACTAGATAGAAGGGAAACTTACTATCTATACAACTCAACTTAACATATCCTCCAGGCCAAGACGTTGTTTTATTCCCTACTATGTTAAATGTTTCTGAACCTTCCACTTCACCTTCAAGAATCTCATCCTCACCTTCACACTCAATTGAACCTTCAATTGATCACTCACCTAATCATACCACTGCTGCTGTATCATTCCCATCTTCAATACAACCATCACCAACACAACCATCACCTGAAGCAGAACAACATTTTGAAGCAGTTTGTGTTTTGTTCATTGTTCTTTGTTTGGTATTGTTCCATTGATAAATACCTCTATAGTATCAAAGTGTAGATTCCGCATACACTTTGATATACAAACAAAGTCTCAGCCATTGTTATTTTGGATTCATCCAAGGTAACAAACACTTTACAATGTAAAGAATCGATCAAGGCGTGAGATCATTATATTACTTTAGACTATTTGTTTTGTGTTTTTATATTAACAACCATTAAATGTGTATCCCATGTCTATCCTAATCCCTTTATCACCCTTTAAAATCATATTACCCTTGTTGCCTTTGAGAATTATTTAGACCCTAATTCTAACTGGTGCAGATTTGTGTACTTTCCAAGCTTATGATAGAATACATGCTATGACTGTGCAATTAAGCGATCACCCCGAAAATGAAACACTTAGACTAGTGGAGAGCTGAGTGACTTTTTATCCCCTTTTCATGAGGTGTTCGGCTTTGATGTTTTCTAGCATAAGAGTTTTATAAATTCATTTCTTGATGTTATTCTCGAGAAATGTTTTTACGAAATGTTTTAACAGGTTCTAATTAAGGGCAAGCAGAAGTCAAGTAGGGGGATATTTGATAACATCAAATATTTAATACTTTTTGGTGGCAAAATACCCCCTATATTACCTGCAAATGTTTCACTAACACTTGAAAACGAGATATTTTCTATCATTTTATAGTTTTCAAATGCAAGAAAGTGACAAAAAAACAAGGGAAAAAGGACTTAAAGTGTAAATTCTGAAGAATGTTACGGCGTAACACCAAAAATGGTTACATCGTAACATAAATTAAGCAAGTATGAAGATCAAGGAAGATGTTACAGCGTAACACAGTGTCAAGTTACGCCGTAACCATATATTTGGAAGGAAATCTTGTCAAAGTTATAGTTACGGAGTAACACCTAATCTAGTTACGCCGTAACCAAGAAGATCTACAAATATGGAATGAAGATCACGTACTTATAGACATTATTTGAAGGTTACGGCTTAACACCATATCTTGTTAGGCCATAACAACTGCTTAAATATGGAATGCCGTGTATAACGGTTACGGCGTAACACCTTTATTGGTTGCGTCGTAACAGGTTAGACACCTATAAAGAGAGGCCTCATTCAAGCTATTCCGACATCACTTCCTCCACAGCCAATTGGAGAGGCGACAAAGGCTTCCAACCTTCAAAGAATTTCACCCGGAGTCCAAGGGAGATCACACTTTATTTACTTTTTGTATTTAATCGTTCAAATACGAATACTGTAAGAATTATGAGTTTTTAATCTATGATTTCTTCTATTTCTTGTTGTGTTTCCGTTACCATAAGCGGCTAAGCACTTAAAGTGATGGCCTAGTTATGTAGTTAATTTTGTTATGATTGTTTCCCGTTAGATTATGGTTTTGTTAGATATTCCTTGACTATCGTGCAACCCTGGGTTTTGGTAGTATGGGTGGTTTGGACCTAGCTTGCCTTATTATTTGATTATCTAGTCAATATGGGATCCAATGGGTACTAGGGAGGATCACTAACTACTTACCTGGTGTAGGAACTAACCGGTCACCGCACTTATCACTGTATATACTTAAAAAGCACGGGAACTCTCTCAAGAGAGGGTTAATAATCTTTACAGGTTATTAGATATGTTTTGGGAATAGTTGGGATTAATTACTACAACTTGGATAACCTACCTCCCAGATGATTTGGGATTGATTCGGAATCGCAGGGAGTATAAGATAGACTATATATGCATATTCAAGTCTATCGACCTTAGAAACTGCTAATGAAACCATAGTTTAACATTGCATAGGAATGTGTTTTCATAACAATAGTAATGAAGTAACTAGATTAGCATGTTTTCTCTCCTGATATCTCCAACTCCTTCAATTTCCAGTTATTTATTTTCTTGTTATTTATTTCTATTCAAATCAAAAAAACCATTTTCAAAACGTGACAATTCAAATTAAAACTAATTACAACTTATCTGTCACACCTCGCCAAGGTGGAAACACGAGGCATAACATCATGGATATCATCACAACACAATGGTGTCAACAATAGAGAATCACTACATGCATAACTAAAAATAAAAGACACGATGTGTCATGATAATACCGAAAACAAAAGAACGGTATCTTGTATTAATGAAAAAGGGGTCTCATCAATACAAAGACAATGTCTCACAAACCTAATAAAACTAATAACATTCAAGAATTCATATAAACAATTATGAAACGCAATCAAATGAGAACTTCCAATGCCATCCTAATGGTCTCTCTAGCCAATTTTAATTAACTCCAAACACCTCATAACGCTTATCTAAAAAATGAAGATTAAAATCGTCAACACAATGGCTTGGGGATATTCATAGTTATATGACAATAAACAAATTTAAATCATTACTGTGATTAAAAAAAAAATTTATATTAAATAAACAAAACATTACAAGATGCATTCAACAAACAATCACCGATTGGACAACATGTCCCCCCGATCCAAACCACAAAAATAGTCATGGAGAGGAACGATATCCCCAATCCCAGACTCTTGGTACCGTATCCACACAGGTTCATACCCACACAAAGTAGGCGAAACCTCTTACCCACAAAGTAGGCGAAAACCAACACAACATCATACAACATGCAGCACATAACATATAATAGCTTCATAAAAGTCCATGCGTAAATTAAACCACATAATCACAGCAATTAAAACATTTCAAAACATATTTTGCATCATTTCCATCCCAAGAAAACATAGTAAAATGGGACTATGAAACTCACCTGATGCTCAGCTTACTTGACAAGATCTTGCACACAATCTAATCATAACAAAACACAAGTTACACTCGGTTAGGCTAAATGCCTAAGTCAATGTAACAATCACATGATGGACTTCTAAACTTTACACTAAGTTTATAATCCTTTATATACATCTCCCAACTCATTTTCATACCCTATATGACCTTACTCATTAACTTTCACTTTTACAGTTTCTGGCTGAATTTTGTAGTCACTTTATGACCACAAATAAAATACCAAAACACCTAATTGATGGTTCTCCTTACATTCCCTAGCTCCCCAATGAATTGTGAGCTACTGTGATTTTTTAGAAAAAATAATACTAAGTGGAACTATTTTATAAAAATTCATCTTTACAAAGTACTCAGATTCGGATCTGAACGCACACCAAAAAGTTTGACGTCCTTAAAAATACTTAGAAAATGTTTTATCGCTAGCCCTTCGAACTGGAGTTAATAGACACCTAAAATATGACTCATGATTTTTGGCTAACCCAAATTTGAAATTTAAGTGGGGGTTTTACTCCCCGAAATCAGACCCAAATCTGACCCGAATTTACTGTTTTGACAACTTTTCTTGCGAAAATTATTTGACTAACTTCCCGACCTCAAAACCTTTCGGGGCCAGACTTTTTAGAAACTAGACTCTCTGAACTTATCAATAGACATAAGATTCATCAAAAATCTCGTTACCAATCATGAGATAACATTCGAACAAAGATTAGGACTCAAGAATACTGCTCAACCCTCATTTCAATCTTAACGCGTTCTAACTCTAACCGAATACATCAATATGATTCTAATTAAACCCTAAACACTTCTAATTAAGTTTAACATCATTAATTTATAGATTTTATGAAACCTTAATTTATCCATCACTTTATTATTACATGAATTAAAAATAAAATAAAACAATTTAAAGTTTATAAACAAACTTAATCTTGATTCTTGAAACCCTAACTCACCAAATTGATCTTGGAAAAAAAAAATCTTTTTTTCTCGCTTTGATCGACCTGAGGATATATAAAAAATAGAAGGGATATAGATTTGTATGTTTAGGTGAAAGAAAGAAGTTTAAATAATTTACCAAATTAGAATCCCACTTTATACTAAAATTGTTTTCTCTTTTTTTTCTTCCCCTTTATTTTAAAAAAAAACCCCGGCCGAAACCAAACCCCTTTTTATTTTTTTTATTTTTTTATTATTATTTACACAAAAACCCTTTAATTTTGTTATTTTTATAAAAAGAGTTTATTTATTTAGACATCCTTCTAAATAAAACTAGTTTTAAATACCAAAAAAATAAATTCATTTCATACTTTATTTCTTTAACTTAATAATACTAAAATCTACTAACTAAATTTCTAAACTAAATTTTCTATTCTCGCGAATTCCTATTATCTAAATATGTATACATATACATATACATACGTACACACATAAAATTTACCTTCATTTTCATTGTCACCAAATGTGAACAAAATAAAATACCCACATTAACCATAAATTCAATCAAAATGAGACGATCACGCTCACAATAAAATAGATTGATGAACCAACTCACATAGAATCACATAACCACATAATTACTATAAACACATACTTAAATCAAATCAATACTACATCGACTTTAACAGTTCAAAGCACAGTTTTGTCACAACGTATCCCCTATCTTAGGGAAGGTCTCAACCCGTTTTAACTAGTAGGTTCAACATCATCATCAACAAACAATCGGGTATACTTAGCTTTCATACGGTCCTCACGTTCCCACGTGAATTTAGGGCCACGCTTTGAATCTCATCTAACTTTCATGATTGGAAATCCACTGCTTACAACTTCGCTTTCCCATATAAGGGTACAAATAGCAGCATAACAACTCTAAGCAAAAATAAACATCCAACTACATGAACATCGCCCGTCTTCGAGGAAACTCGTCCAAAAACCATAAGTTTGCGTAAGCAACGCCATTCCATAACCTAAACCCCTGCAACTCATCGAAACAAGAACTATCTTGGAAGAACTAAGTTATTATTTTGTTACAAAAAAGCTTACCGTTTTAAAAAGAATCAAGCTCACTTCGAGTTTAATCAAAATAAAAAACTTTAAACCAAAACCACCTCAAAACATTCAACGGGGCACTAATCAGCCAATGACCCTATGTGTACCAAATTTACTAGTATCTTCCAACTATAGCTTGCCAACGAGCAAATGTAGAACTAGTTTTATGAAATCCCTCAAACCTCGCTTTGGTTCCAATGGACTTAAACTATCAGAATCCTACATACGGTTCAGACTTTTTAACCACATTATCGATCATCTCAACAGTTCCTCAACAAAACAAAGAGTTTTGTCCCTACCTTAATTCTTTCCTTCAAAATGCACATGCAGATTTGTATCCGCTAAATACTTCTTTAAATTTGAAACACATCAATTAAGCTACTAAATTATTGAGACAATCTTAATCAATAGGTCATAGAACCGCTCCCTTTAATGATCTCAAATGGTCCCACATATCTTGGTGCTAACATTTATTTCTTTCCAAAATGTACTACTTCTTTCCAAGACGTCACTTCCAACATTACTTTATCACCAACTTCAACTCTAAATGTTAACCCGCATATTGCCAACTATAGCTCTTTTGGCAATCTTAGCCGCTTTTAAAGCTTTTCTTTAATCAATATCACCTTATTTGTTGTCTCTTGTACCAATTCTGGTTCATGCGACCAAATTTCTCCAATTTTAGCCCAAAGAATATGTGACATACACTTCCTTTCATACCACGCTTCAAATAGGGCACATCAAACACCCGAATGATAACTATTATTATAGAAAACTCTGTTAAGGGTAGATGAGTATCCTAATTACGACCAACAAAAATGAATCACGCAAGGCACTTAACAATCCTTCAAAGTCTAAATGGTACGCTCACTTTGTCCGTCCATTTAAGGCGTACATATGTTTTAGCCGTGTTCTCAATGCCTTCTTCAATGTCTACGAAAGTCGCGAAGTAAATCTTCTACCACGATCTGAGATGATCGACACATGCACTCCATGCCTTGTTACTATCTCATTAGTGTAAAGTCTCGCCAAATTCTCCATTTTAAAATCTTCACGTACTACCATGTAATGGGCATACCTTAGTCAGTCTATCGACTATTACCCAATTCATATCACACCCACTACTTGATCTTGGCAACCTTGTAATAAAGTCCATAGTTATTATATCTTACTTCCACTCGGGTATCTCTAGTTGTTACAATAAACCCAAAGGTCTTTGATGTTTCAACATTCACCTTTAAACAAGTCAACGATTGCTAACATAGGTAGAAATATCCTTCTCCATACATGGCCACCATACATATCTCTAAGGTCATAGTACGTCTTATCTGCTCCCGAATGTACCAAGTACCTTGATGCATGAGCCTCGTCCATCATTAATGTCCTTACATTAGCTATTAATGGAACCCATAATAAATACATACCTCCACCTTCCTTCCTTTCCATTAGTTGGTCCAGGCCACGCAGCATTTCTGCTATCGCGTTCTCTACCTTGCCTCTTTGCACGAGTACACAATATAATCCTTGATTCGACGCGTCGCAGTAAACTACAAACTCTTTGGATCCATCAGGCAATGACAATATTGGTGCATTTCACAAATTGCCCTTCAACGTCTGAAAAGCTTCTTCTTGTTTTTTGACCCACTCCTACTTCTTATTCTTACATGATTTAGTGAAGTAAAGGGTTTTAGCAATCTAGAATAAAATTTACTATGAAACGTTGGTAGTAACCTGCCAATCCCAAGAATGATCGTATCCCAGATGGCGTCTTAGGTACTTCTTAATTCTTCATTACTTCTGTTGGGAATTAAAGAAGGACTTAGTGCTGCTATTGAAGATTGAAGAATATAAACTAAGTCATTAGTACTGCCAATTGTAGTATTAGTACTGCTGGTTACAGTTAGTACTGCCAGTACTAAAAGATAGTCACTTAGTAACCGCTTGAGCATCGTAATTATACTGTAGTATAGAATGATAAGTACTTGCTGTAAAGTGATATGCCAATGAGAATATATTAGGAATAGATATGCATGATCACTTAACGCATTTTGTACTCATTTCGGGTTTCCTAGTGATAAAAGGAACCCTACGGCACTAGTTAGATATACAAGTTTGACAAACATTAATAGTTAGTATTTTGTAACCTAGCAGATTAATAGTAATCAAAGTTCTATTTTATTCATTGTTCTTCTTAGCAGTATAAGTTAGTTTCCGCATAACTTATATTGTTCATGGTCATTGTTTCTCTTGTAGTTAGTTTGGATCTATCCAGATTGGCTACCACCCTTAACAGACTAGAAAGATCTATTCGGACTAGGATCAACAAGTGGTATCAGAGCTTGTTGAGAAACTTTGAGTAAGAAGAACCAAAACAGATCTGTTATAAACCTTTATCTTTCAGATCTATTCAATGGCAGGAGAAGATGAATTCCATGTTGATAATCCACCACCACCACCAGCAGTTACACCTACACAACAAGCCCCTCACACTCTGTTAACCATTAAACTCCCTATTCTGAAGAAAGGTGAGTATGACATATAGGCCATGAAAATAGAACATTACTTGGGGCATACAGACTATCCTATATGGGAAATCATACAAAAGGGAAATGGTCCAGTACAAGTCTTAACAGATATAAATGGACAAATAAGGGTTTTGCCTCCTAAAACTGCTGAAGAGATTTTGGCTAGAGAAAGAGAAAGAGAAGCAAGGACTACCTTGCTCATGTCTATACCTGAAGACCATTTAGCAAAATTTCATACAATGACCGATGCTAAAGTTATGTGGGAAGCAATCAAATCCAGATTTGGTGGCAATGATGAATCTAAAAAGATGCAAAAATACATTCTCAAGCAACAATTTGAAAGCTTTTCTGTATCCAACTCAGAAGTATTGCACAAAGGTTATGACAGGTTTCAGAGTCTTCTGGGTCAACTTAAGATTCATGGTGCAGGTGTCTCCACTGAAGATGCCAATCAGAAGTTTCTTAGGTCTTTACCTGCTTCCTGGTCCCAAGTATCCTTGATAATGAGGACCAAGCCAGGAGTAGATACTCTAAGTTTTGATGATCTCTATAATAATCTTGGAGTCTTTAAGCCTGATGTTAAAGGCTCTACTGCATCATCTTCCGGCACACAGAATGTGGAATTTGTTTCTTCTGAAAGCACTAGTAGTACTGATAATGTTAGTACTGCTTATGGTGTTTCTACTTCTTCTGGCCATAACTTACAAAAGGAAGGATCTTCATCATACACTGATGAACTCAAGTACTCTTTCTTTGCTAAATAATCAAGTGGTCCACAATTGGGTCCAAAATTGGGGATTACGAGGATCTTGAACAGTAGTTGAGTTTTAATTAGAAAAAGGAGTTGAATGGCAATCATGCCATGATTTTCTATGAGATTGAAGAAGTTTTACAAGAATACAGGGAGAAAGCTGCAGTTTGATGCTAAGGAACCAGTTGGCTTTGACAAGACCAAGGTTGAGTGTTTCAATTACCATAACACAGGGCACTTTGCTAAGAGTACAGATCAAAAGGAAATCAAGAAAGCAGAAGAAGAGATGCAGGGAACACTGGATATAAAGCAAAAGATAATGGGAGGAAATCTGGAAAACAAGAGGAACCTAAAGCTTTAGTAACTATTGATGGGGATGGTGTTGATTGGGCTGGTTAATGCGAAGATGAGGCAAGAGAACTTTGCTTTGGATGGCTTACAGCAATTCAGGCTTTAAACATGAGTAACATCATGTTCAAAATGAATGTAAGGAAACCTTATGCTAAGCTTTAGAAAATATATGATGAACAAAGGGAACGACTTGTTGAGGCAAGTTATAGAAATCAAGCCTATACTCAAGCTTTAAAAAAAGGTAGAAGCTCAATTAGTTTGTCATCAACAAAATCACTTGTTTATGAAGAAAAAACTAGGTTTTATAAAAATGATTTTAGAAGATAAAACTAATGTGCTCACATATTATAAGAAACTATTAGCAGAAGCTGTAAAAGAAAAGGAAGAATTAAAAACTAAACTTGAAAATTTTCAAAGTTCTTCTAATGGTCTTAGTAAACTGCTAAATAGTCAGATGAGTGCTAAGGACAAATCTGGGCTTGGGTAGGAATCAAATCCATGAAGGTGTTTTTTAAGTTATTAAAAATGAATTTCTTTAAAAGTGTTAATTTGGACAGTAGGTCTAGTGATGTAGAAGATAGTCCTGTGTATGATAGATTTGCAAAAATTGAAGGAATGCATGCAGTTCCTCCTCAAATGACAAGGATCTACATGCCTCCTAAATCTGATTTTGGAATAGATGAGTCAAATTTTACATATGGTCCAAAACAGTCTAAAACTAGTGAATCTGCTGCTAATACCAGTGATTCTGTCTCTTGTGAATCAAATTCTAGTGTAGAAACACTTGAATATGTGCCTAAACCAGCTGTAAATGAACCCAAAGCTGTCAGTAAACCTAAAGTTTGGTCTGATGCTCCTATCATTGAGGAGTATGAGTCAGACAGTGATGATGAATATGTGATTAAACCTTCAAAAGAACAGGAAAAACCTAGTTTTGCTTTTGTTAATACTGTTAAGCATGTAAAAACTCCTAGGGAAACTGTTAAAGAACAAAACACATGTAGTCCAAGTCCTAAAGCTGACAAGAGAGACTAGAATGGTTTAATGTCTTAAAAGTTGGGTTTGGGATATGCTTTCACTAAAATGGCATGCTTTGTATGTGTTTTTACTTTAGTTATCTTATTAGAGATTGTGACTTCCATGAGAAAAGAATGGCTAAACAGGTTGAATTGAACAAAAAGAAGGGTAAGGGTACTGGTCAAGGGGAGAATAGACCAGTGTGGAACAATGTGCAAAGATTGAATCATCAAAACAAGTTTGTTCCAAAAGCAGTACTAACTAAAACTGGCATATTTCCAGTTAATACTGCTAGACAAAATCTTTCTAGTCAAGCAGCAGCAACTAGTACTGCTAGGAAAATTAATACTGCTAGACCCATTGTAAATAAAATCAGACCAAGAAGTAACTTTTATAAGTCTCATTCACCTATTAGAAAGCCATCTAATAGAACAACAGCACCAAAAGCAAATTTTGCAAATCATAAAGTAAATACTGTTAGGGATAAAACAGTTAGTGCTGTTGGGGGCAATAGGGAAACTGCTGTTAAGGCCTCAGCAGGTTGTAATTGGAGATCCAAAAGACATTACTGGAACAAAGTCTCCAAATACAATAGTGGGATTAAACTTCTAGTAAAAAGTCAACTCTAAAGATCCACTAGCAGAACCCAAGTCCAAGCAATGCCGGGTCCCTAAGAGAAACTAATTTCTCTTATTTGATGTGCAGGATGATCCACAAAAAGCTTTAAAGAACAAAGGAATTGTTGATAGTGGATGTTCCAGGCACATGACTGGGAATAAAGCCTACCTTGTTGAATATCAAGACTATAATGGTGGCCCTGTTGCTTTTGGAGGAAGTAAAGGTCAAATAACTGGTAAAGGTAAAATAATAACTGGAAAGTTAGATTTTGAGGATGTGTACTTTGTGAAAGAACTAAAGCAATTTAATCTCTTTTCTGTGTCATAAATGTGTGACAAGAAGAACAAGGTTCTCTTCACTGACTCTAATTCTTGGACTGTCTCCCGAACTTAAGTTGCTTGATGAAAATCAAGTAATTACTTAGAGTCCCCTGTTTTGAATTCAATTAAATCAAAAAGTTAAAACTATTAGATGTGATAAAGGTACAGAACTCAAGACAGGGGAAAAAAAAAAAAAGAAATTATTGAATTCTGATGAATTCTATGGGGAAAATGGGATCAGAGGGAATACAGTAATGCCAGATACTCCGCAACAAAATGGATTTGCTAAGAAGGAAGAACATGACCCCTAATTAAGGGCTGCTAGAACAATGCTAGCAGATTCATTCTTACCTAACACTTTTTGGGCTGAAGCAGTTAGTACTGCTTGCTATGTCCTTAATAGGGTGTTAGTGACCAAGCCTCAAAACAAGACACCTTATGAACTTATAACTGGTAAAATACCAATCATAAGCTATATAAGACCTTTTGGGTGCCATGTGACCATCTTGAATACCATTGACCACCTGGGCAAGTTTGAAGAAAAGTCTGATGAAGGGTTTTTAGTTGGGTATTCTCTAAATAGCAAGGCTTTTAGGGTATACAATTTAGAAACCAAGAGGGTTAAAGAAAACCTGCATATAAACTTTTTAGAAAATAAACCTAATGTTGCAGGGAAAGGACCAAATTGGCTGTTTGATCTTGATTATTTAACTGATTCCATGAACTATCAGCCTGTTACTGCAGAAAATAAAGCTAACAAAACTGCAGGTCCAAAAGAAGCTAATCATAGTACAGGTACACAAGATAATATTGATGCAGGAAACTCTAAAATGGAAGCTGAACCTGCTCAAGAATACTTTGTACTGCCATTATGGTCTTCTTATACTTCAACAGTCAAGAGCTCAGAAGCAAAGAATGGAGATGAAAAGCCTAATGGGGATACTGGTCCAAAGACAAATGAGGAGCCAAAAGATCAGGAAGATCAAGCCTTTTTGGAGGAGCTTGAAAGGCTTAAAAGACAAGAAAAATGAAGCTAATTTTGCACTGAAGCTTTTTTAAGAAATGAGTTTCTCAAAGGTACCGAGGATTTGCTTCTTCAAGCAGGAGCTGCTAGAGCTACCAGTACTAACACAGTTAATACTGTTAGCACACCAATTAGTACTGCCAGTCCTTCAAGAGTTTTTAGTACTGGTGGACCTGATCTAACCAACAATGACCAAGATGATTCTCAAATACCTGCTCTTGAGGATATTTATAACAATCCAATGGATGGGATTTAGTGGTATCCAATGCCAATCTTAATATGATGAATGAGGTGTAAAGTGGCTGACTTTACTAATTTAGAAACCACTGTGAATGTTAGTCCTATTCCCACATCAAGGATACACTCCATTCATCCTACAACTCAAATTCTTGGAGATCCAACCTTAGCAGTTAAGACAAGGAGCAAAGTGAACAAAAGTTTTGGAACTCATGCTTTTGTTAGATATATTCTAAAGCAGAGAAGAAATAATCACAAGGATTTCCAACACTATTTTTTTGCTTGCTTCCTTTCTCAGATTAAACCCAAGAAGATATCTCATGCTCTTGAAGATGAAAGTTGGGTTGATGCTATGCAGGAAGAGCTGCTGCAATTCAAGATTCAAAAAGTTTGGATTCTGGTTGACTTGCCTTTTGGAAAGAAGGCAATTGGGACAAAATGGGTTTACATGAATAAGAAGGATAAAAGAGGTGTTGTAGTTAGAAATTAGGCAAGGTTGGTTACCCAGGGATATAGACAAGAGGAAGGGATAGACTATGATGAGGTTTTTGCTCCTGTGGCTAGATTGAAACCATCATGATCTTTTTTGGCCTTTTACTCTATATGATTCATAGTTTATCAAATGGATGTGAAGAGTGCCTTCCTTTATATGGCACAATTGATGAGGAGGTATATGTGTCTCAACCTCCAGGTTTTATAGATCTTAAGTTCTGTAAGAAGGTCTACAAAGTTGTAAAAGCTCTGTATGGTTTACACCAAGCTATTAGAGCCTGGTATGCTACTTTATCTACTTTCTTATTGAAGAGTGGATACAGAAGAGGAACCATTGACAAACTCTTTTCCATCAGAAGAACCAAGAATCTCTATTATGTTGGTACGGGTTTATGTAGATGATATTATTTTTGGTTCTACAAAGAAGTCTTGGTGTGATGAATTTGAGACATTAATGAAGAGTAGATTCTAGATGAGTATTATGGGAGAGCTCACCTTCTTTCTTGGATTACAGGTCCAACAGAAAGAAGATGGTATTTTCATAAGTCAAGAAAAGTATGTTGTAGAGATCCTGAAGAAGTTTAATTTTGATAGTGTAAAGACTGCCAGCACTCCAATTGAGACCCAGAAGCCCTTGGTCAAGGATGAAGAAGCTGCTGATGTGGATGTACATCTTTATAGATCTAGAAGAGATGGATTTGAAATGGCAAGTGGCCATGATTTCCATGAGATTGAAGAAGTTTTACAAGAATACAGGGAAAAAGCTGCAGTTTGATGCCAAAGAACCAGTTGGCTTTGACAAGACCAAAGTTGAGTGCTTCAATTGCCATAACACATGGCACTAATCCACCACCACCACCACCACTAGTTCCACCAACACAACAAGCCACCCCTCACACTCTGTCAACCATTAAACTCCCTATTCTGAAGAAAGGTGAGTATGACATATGGGCCATGAAAATGGAACATTACTTGGGGCATACAGACTATCCTATATGGGAAATCATACAAAAGGGAAATGGTCCAGTACAAGTCTCAACAGATACAAATGGACAAATAAGGGTTTTGCCTCCTAAAACTACTAAAGAGATTTTGGCTAGAGAAAGAGAAAGAAAAGCAAGGACTACCTTGCTCATGTCTATACCTGAAGACCATTTAGCAAAATTTCACAAAATGACTGATGTTAAAGAGATGTGGGAAGCTATGAAATCCAGATTTGGTGGTAATGATGAATCTAAGAAGATGTTGAAATACATTCTCAATCAACAATTTGAAAGCTTTTCTGTATCCAACTCAGAAGGATTGGATAAAGGTTATGATAGGTTTTAGAGTCTTCTGAGTTAACTTGAGATTCATGGTGCAGGTGTCTCCACTGAAGATGCCAATCAGAAGTTTCTTAGGTCTTTACCTGCTTCCTGGTCCCAAGTATCCTTGATAATGAGGACCAAGCCAGGAGTAGATACTCTAAGTTTTGATGATCTCTATAATAATCTTAGCGTCTTTGAGTCTGATGTTAAAGGCTCTACTGTATCATCTTCCAGCACACAGAATGTGGCGTTTGTTTCTTCTGAAAGCACTAGTAGTACTAATAATGTTAGTATTGCTTATGGTGTTTCTACTTCTTTTGGCCATATCTTCAACATAGAAGAACACGTAAAATTTGTCAACAACCTTCCGACTTATTGGGGTAAGTATGTGACAAATGTCCAAGCAGAACATGGATAACTCATCCACCACCTTATTTTTCAATCTTATCACTCATCTCAAAGCCTACTAGCTCATGCCAAAAAGAAACTCAAGAAACAGGAGCAGTCTACAAGTATTGTTGATACCACGTGCCTAGTGTTGCTCACACCACATCTGCACCTACTCTTTCATCACCGCTCAGACTCCTAGTCCTCAACCTACTTGCTCAGTCGTCCGAATGACGCTTTGATGGCCACTATTGACTCAGATTGCTAATCTCTTAATGGTTTCCAAAGCAGTTTCCACCAACCAACAAACCAGCTCAGACTTCCTCCAACTCAAGGACATCATGCTACGTGCTGATGGTCACATTGTTACTGAAACCATTCAAGGAAAGCTCCAGTATTGTTGGTAATACAGGTTGCTAGAGCAAAAGGGTGATATTTTTACAACTGCAGAGGAGAAGGACATGTTGCAGGCAGTGTAAAGAACCTAAGAGAAAGATGGACTCCAGTACTTCAAAGATAAAGCTTACTGATGGAAGCTAAAAGAAAGGAATGGTGTTAGATGCGAACTAAGCATTCTCGTTGATGTGGAATGTACAGCACCTTATGATCACCTCAAGCACTGACTAACAAACAAACATGTTTCAAAAGCCAATCATAGGACATATGACTCTGACGTGGATGAAGGTCCAATGCTAATGGCTGCTAATTGCGTTCATGGACTACTTGTCATACCACTATGTGCAGCCACATCAAGTCAATGAGGTACACTCCAATGACAATCAAATCTTTGATAATGTGGATTATCAGTTGAATCAGGAGATGCACCAGGGAGAACATTTAGACTCCGATGCTGAGACTGAAATTGATGACAATACGATCCCGTATCATCAGTATCTTCTTGACATCGAAGCCCAAAATGTTCCAACTGAGGTATCTGCTGACACGTCTGATAAAGTTTCTATGATTGCCATCTTAACTGACTTGTAAACCCAACTAGACGGACGAAATCTAAGGTAACCAAGTTAAAATTCTTAGAAGTCGAGCCCTTAAAAAAATTGAGCTTCTCAATGCAAGCAAGAATATAATCGTCTAGATACCCAAAAAGGTCAAACTGATCTTGAACACAATGTTAGACTGAACAAGCCCTATGGAATTCAGCGAAACAAGCGGAACGCTGAACTTGTGCAAGAAAACGATTTGCTTAAATCCACTCTTCAGAAAAGAAAAGTCAATTGCATTTTTACAATCTAAAAAAAAAGATTTTATCTGAGAAAAAGGATCTAGCAGATAGTTATCTTGATGAAATCGTTTGTTTAAAGAATTCTAAACAAAGATGCAAGAGAAAATATTTACAGAGATTTAACAGCCAAACAGAAACTAATCCCCTATGCATTTTAGAAACCAAAAAAATGGCAACACGCTGAACTTTGCACAAGGACCTCCTAGTACCCGTAACCCCATGTCTAGTTATATGGCCCAGCCGTGCTCAACCCGCGTTGTATGATGCAGATTAAAACCCTTTTGCATCATACTCACCAACCGTTAGTATATGGATAGTGAAGAGGTCTTTGTTCAACAAGTAGTTAGCATGAAAAAGATGATCGAAAAACCAGGGGCATGTACGACCCGCGAATGCTTTCCTATGAGAAGCTAAAACCCCTAAAAGATTATGTTCCTCAACAGTGAACTGTCCCGTGAACAGGCATATTGCTTGCCTGCCAATGAACTTGCTGTCAAACTATACCAAACCCAGTCCTGTCACTCCCTTTGATCATAAATGCCGACCTCCAAATTCAAGTTCTCTCTCCTTCTGGCGAGTCTTTGAAATGATAATGCTGCTTTTCTTCCAAATTTTGAAGGTATCATAAAAGAAAGAACAACACAAAAACCAGACTATGTTTCTGAATGGTGTTTTGATTATGCAAAACAGTTTGGTCGAACACAACTGTGTACCATTTACGACCAATTCAAAAACATATCCAAGCTGCTAATGATACATTTATCAAAGAGATAAGAGAATTTGAACAGATTTTTGGATGACTTGGAGACAGAGTATAACCATGTGTTCCTTGATAACAAGAACCGACCAATAGATAAAAAAATCTTTTAATCAAAAATGACAGCTTAATTGCTGAGTGTTTAGAAAAAGATATCTGCTCTATTGTGCTTACTTCCGATATTGTTGTGCCCCCTAGTTCGAATTGCCTTTGCGAAGATCTTAGATCTGCATGCGATAGGGAACACACTAAAGTTCTTGAACTTGAAGCTGAGATTTCAAAACAGAAACAGCTAATTTCTGATTTCTGAAAAACGTTTAGCCTTTTCTCGAACATAATTAAGTTAGTTTACAACTTTAAATTTCAAAATTATTAACAGTGCATAGACACTTCTAGTGCCCATCCAATGCAATTTTTTGAAATTAACAAGTTAAGACAACACTTCAGGAATGATGACACTATCAGTGAAATTAAGATGCGCAGATCAACATCATGAAGGGTTTGAATGTACGGTACCCTGAAGTAGTTGCGACCAACAGCATTAGATACTGACAGAATTTTCAGTTTGAAAGATACAATTACCTCCTTAGGATTCACTATATGGCCTTAATGGTAGAAAACTTGAGTTTGCAAAGAAGTGTAGTGATGAACTGTCAAAGGCGAATACTCACTCACGTACTGCGTACACTGAAAAGCTTAGTGCCTTCACTGCTGAAAATACCAAGCTGAAAGCCCAAGTGACTGGTAAAACAAGTAGTGGACCTTCAACCTCTGAGAAACCCAAAGTACTTGCTTCAGGGATGTATACCAACAGTTCAAAGTACATTCCACCTCCAAAAAGAGCCAACTGGGTAAAACCAACCCCGTTGCCTAAGAAAAAGCAAGTTACTTTCAGAACCTCCCAGGACTTCAAATAGACCCACACAGAAACCACCGGTACAACAAAACAAGAAGCCTAATGTTCCTGTGAATCTGTCTACAAGAACCAAACCTGCCACTGAATCTCGCAAACCTATGCCAAAGAGCCACACTCGGAACCATCATATCTTGCCTAGTAAAAGTGTGACGTGAGGAAGCAGACAATCACAATAGGAAGTTGAATGTTGTTGACCATAATCAGTTTGTGATTCGTTCTTTGAAGTCTGTGAATACCAAAACCCCCCAGGCCAAACATAGTGTGAATCATACTAAGCAGGTTTGGAAAGCAACCAGGAATCATAATGTGAACACTACTAAGACAGCTTGGAGACCAACTAGAAAGGTTGTTGGTAGTGTTAAGCCTCAGTGGAAACCCACTGGATGACATTTTGCGTTGTATGATAACTGGTCCTTTAAACTAGATAATGGAACCATTGTTGAGCCTTTAGAACTTACCCCGAGTGTTAGTTCTAGTTCCAAAGTTACTATGATCTCTAGGTTCACTGATTGTAAACTTAATGATCGAAAGGCTGGTTCCAAGGGGTTATCTGGTATTTTTGCATGCTAATCATTGTATCCTTTGTATATTAGTATATATTTCATTTTAACAAAAAAAAAAAAAAAAAATTTTAAAAATTTGCTAAATGGCTTGCAGTTATTTCAGACTGTAACCCGGTCTTATCCCAGAGATTTAATGTCGTTTTCATGCATTATTTTCCTTGATCCACAGACAAAATTTGTTTTGGTCTAAAGACCCTGTACTATTTTGTCCTCATAAACAACTTGTTTATCAAACATGTTCGGGTTAACCAAATCAAACATTGACAAAGCGGTCCATTATTTGTATTTCGGGATTAAAACCAAAGCATCGACAAGAGAGATATTGATGTGAAGTTGTTTGAACATTTGCCAAAATTTGTAAATTTGGACTTTATCTTTCTCTTGCCGTTTTTCTTGGTTCATTCTTAAAGGATAAGGGATATGAGGGTGACGAGGATCCCTTTGGTGCACCATAAAATTTCTTTGTGAAGTAGGTTTAGATTTTTGGACAAGAGGAGGTGGGACCTTAATGGTATACTCCGTGAGTTCCAGGTCTGTTAAAGTCTCCTCTACACGTTCATCCTCCTCCAGATTAATGAATGGAGGAGGCATAGGAATTGAAGGTCCATCAAGAACAAGACCACTTCGGGTGGTGATGGATTTCAATTGACCTCTCGGGTTAGCAACGGTGTTGCTAGGGAGAGATCCCAAACCCGAGGTAGAAGCAGTGTTCATTTGGAAAAAGCTAGCCATCATGTTCTTAAGCTCATTGGTTTGATTTGACATTGAAGCTTGAATCGAAGTTTGCATTTCATTCCTTAACTCGTTTTTTACATTGTTAATTTGAGCTTGCATGGCTTTTATATTAACATCATTTATCTTCTTAATTTTCTCTAACTCACTTAAAGGAACACTTTGATTTTTTTGAATTGGAGCTTGATAAATTGCATTTTGATTGAAATTATTTCCTCGATTATATCCTTGAGGTTGGCTAAACCGGTTTTGATTATTTTGCACACCTGAGGACGATAACCGGAATTACCTTGATTGTAGTTACCCGCGGCTGCTGCAACGTATCCTTGGATATTATCCCGATATTCTGGGAAAGTGTTGCCATCGGCGGTGAGACACTGATAATATGGATGAGCACCACCGCACGTAACACATATCTCCTCAACAGCCTTTACGGAAGCTGGAGGTAGGGTTGCTTAAAATTGTTTAAGAATAGCGGTCATGGCAGTAGTCACAACACTTGTTTGCTAGTGGATGTTCCAGGCACATGACTGGAAACAAGGCCTACCTTGCTGAATATCAAGACTATAATGGCGGCCCTATTACTTTTGGAGGTAGTAAAGGTTACATAACTGGTAAAGGTAAAATAAAAACAGGGAAGTTAGATTTTAAGGGTGTGTGCTTTGTGAAAGAACTACAACATTTCAATCTCTTTTCTGTGTCATAGATATGTGACAAGAAGAACAAGGTTCTCTTCACAGACACTGAATGTCTTGTGTTGTCTTCTGACTTTAAGTTGCCTGATGAAAATCAAGTATTACTTAGAATCCCTAGACAAAATAATATGTACTGTTTCAACATAGAGAACATTGTTCCTTCTGGAGGTTTAGCTTGTTTGATTGCAAAGGCCACAATTGATGAATCTAACAAATGGCATAGGAGGTTGGGTCATGTTAGTTTTAAAAACTTAAACTAACTTGTGAAGGGAAACCTTGTAAGAATACTGGTTTAAAGACAAATGAAGGTAAAAAGCCTAATAAGAATACTGGTTTAAAGACAAATGAGGAGCCAGTAGATCAGGAGGATCAAGCCTTTTTAGAGGAGCTTAAAAGACAAGAAAAGGAGGCTAATGATGTAGCTGAAGCCCTTAGAAAGGAGTTTGCCCAATATACTGAGGATTTGCTTCTTCAACTAGGAGCTGCTAGAGCTACCAGTACTAACACAGTTAATACTGCTAGCACACCAGTTAGTACTGCCAGTCCTTCTGGTGGACTATCCTACCATGATCTAACCTACACTGACCAAGATGATTCTCAAATACCTGCTCTTGAGGATATTTATGACAATCCAAATGATGGTATTTTTACCAATGCATCTTATGATGATGAGAGTGCAGTGACTGACTTCACTAATTTAGAAACCATTATGAATGTTAGTCCTATTCCCACATCAAGGATTCACTCTATTCATCCTTCAAATCAAATTCTTGGAGATCCAAAATCAGCAGTTCAAACAAGGAGTAAAGTGAACAAAAGTTATAGAGCCCATGCTTTTGTAAGTTATATTTAAAAGCAGAGAAGAAATAATCACAAGGATTTCCATCATTGTTTATTTGCTTGTTTCTTATCTCAAATTGAACCCAAGCAGATATCTAAAGTACTTGAAGATGAAAGTTGGGTTGATGCTATGCAGGAAGAACTGCTGCAATTCAAGATTTAGAAAGTTTGAATTCTTGTAGATTTGCCTTATAGGAAGAAGGCAATTGGGACAAAATGGGTTTACAGAAATAAGAAGGATAAAAGAGGTGTTGTGGTTAGAAATAAGGCAAGGTTGGTGCCCAGGGATATAGGCAAGAGGAAGGGATAGACTATGATGAGGTTTTTGCTCTTGTGGCTAGGATTGAAGCCATTATGATCTTTTTGGCCTTTGCTTCTTATATGGGATTCATAGTTTATCATATGGATATGAAGAGTGCCTTCTTGTATGGCACAATTGATAAGGAGGTGTATGTGTCTCAACCTCCAGGCTTTGTAGATCCTAAGTTCCCTAAGAAGGTCTACAAGGTTGTGAAAGCTTTGTATGGTTTACACCAAGCTCCCCTAGATGCCTGGTATCTACTTTATCACTTCTGTTGAAGATGGATACAGAAAGGAACCATTGCCAGACTCTTTTCATCAAGAAGACAGGAATGAAAAAAATATCATGTTATGCAGTTTATGTAGATATCTTAATTTTGGTTCGGACAAAGAAAGTCTGGTGTGATGAATTAAGCATTGGAATGAAGAGCAGATCTCTAGATTAGTTCAATGGAAAGAGCTCACCTTCTTCCTAATTACAATCCAACAGAAAGAAGATGGTATTTTCATAAGTCAGGATAAGTATGTTGCAGAGAACCAGAAGAAGTTTGATTTGATAGTGTGAAATGCCAACACTCTAATTGAGACCAAATCCCTTATCCAATGGATGAAAAAGCTGCTGATGTGGATGTACATCTTTATAGAGTCCCGTTGGCTCATTAATGTACTTGACTACTTCCTAGGCCTGATATTATGAAATCTGCCTGTGCTTGTTCTAGTTTTAAGGTACTAGCCAAAAACCTCAACATCTTTCATGCTGTGAAGAGGATCTTTAGTGTACCTTAAAGGCAAACCAAACTGGCCTTTATGGTATCCTAGATGTCATCATTTGACTTGGAAGCCAATTCTAATAGTGACTATGCTGAGCAAATCTTATAGGAATCCACAAACAGGATGTTGTTACATATCTGGCCAGAAGACCCCCCACCGACCCACTTATCTCATAGGCGAGAAAAGATGCAAACAATTGTGCTACCTTCTACAACAAGGCAGAGTATGTTAGCTGCTGCAACTGCTGCTGGGCAAGTAATGTGGATTCAGAACAAATGTTATGACTATGGGTTCAATTTTATGAACACCAAGATCTACATTGAAAATGAAAAAGCACAATCTTATTGTAAAAATCTCGTGTTTCCATTTCACTCCAAACAAAGCCAAATTGAGAATTAGGCACCACTTTCATTAGGATGCTTAATGAAAAAGCTATCCAGGTGCTTAAGAATCACACTGATGATAATCGGCTGATCTTTTAACCAAAGCTTTAAATGTTAGTAGATCAATTTCTTTAATTGATAACATTGGAAGATCAACCAATAGCTCTGCATTAGTTCAGGGAGGCAAAATGGCAGGTAGATTTGTTTATACACGTATTTGGAAAGATGCAGTTGAAGGTTCATTATGTTTCTTTGGGATGAGATTGAGAGCTACATATGGTTACTAAGTTTAGTTAGAGTGCTGCCCGCTTTTGGGTTAATACTGGTAGCAAAAAGTTAGTTTAGCTAAGCCACTAAGAACTTAGTACACAGCATGTCCAAACCATAAGTATTGTTTAAGTTACCATTAGAAATAGGGGAGCTTAGGATGCAAAGTGTAAAATTGCGAATTCTTTGCCACTGGGTTTAATTGAAACCTATATAAATCGTTCTCAAACACACAATTTACACACCCTAATTCCTCTAATCCCTACGCTATCATATCACAAACCCTAATCCCTCTAATCACCGACGATCTTCAATTACACCTTCATGGCTGCTCTCGTATCTTGCCCTAAGCATAATATGGTTGCTTGTTTGGAGAAAACTAAATGAAATGCTCAATTCCATGAGATAGTGGACTTCTTTACACGAAGCTCGATTTACTACTCTCTTCCACTGTAAGTCCTACTGTCTCTACTTCCCTATTGTGAACAGTTTTTGGAACACTGCTACTTCCAAAACAATCAATGATGTTAGATACATTAAAGCCAAAGTTTGTTGCAAGACTGTATCAAATTCCAAAGCATTTTTATTAGACAAGATCTTCTATTTCATGATGTAGATGGAATTGATTAATCTCAAAATCAAAGAGATTTATGAAAGAAACCTTCACTTGATTGGGGATGAAGGTATATCTTAACAATTCAAATACTTTTCAAAGCACTCTTTTCCCCACAATGAATTACCTAAATTCATACCCTCATTTCCACTGCCTTATCAAAAAGTACTTCTGGATCAATTTTCCACAACAAATAATAGCATCCTGCATAATTTGCTAGCTACAGATAGAAAAATTATATTTTTCCTAAGAAGAGTAATTTTGAGGTATGATTAGGAACTTGGATGCAAAGAAAGTAATCTAATGTATCCAAGATTTTTTCAAGAGTTTTAAATAACCAACTTTCAAACCTAACCTGCCCCTTTGGATAACCTTCCCAATACCAGTCCCTTACCAAAAAGGTTTTCACTAGATATGTGCAAAGCAAGGACTAATAACTTTAATGCCATGTTACACTTTATTTGCCTAATATTTGCTCAACAGTATAAGAATAGGTAGAAGGTTCAGCACAACCAACTGAACCCCAACCAACACCCTCTCCTACTCAACCTAGTACAGGAGACCAACCCCCTGTGACTGAATCATCATATAGACCTGACACTACCCAAGTCCCTAGAGACACCTTTAAAGGCAACTAATGTAGTAAAGGGAATCATTTCAGTCATCCAATGATTAACCTCATTCAGCAGAAACCCAACTAAAAGAGCTGGGGTGGACTGAACATACAGGTTTTACATAACACTTGTACTTTGTTGTCTCAACAGGTTCTTGATCCACAAAAAGCTAAAGATGCTCAAGCTGCAAAGATCTTTAAATTAAAGAAAATAATTAAGAAGTAGAGAAGAAGTGTAAGCCTAGCATCTCACACCACAGAGCATGGTTAAAAAGTGTGCAAAGGTTATCTATGAAGAAAAGGTTAGGAAAGAAGGAGTCTATATCCAAATAGGGGAGGAAAAATGCCAAATCAAAACCAACTCTGGATGCCTTTTGATGATCTGATGCGGTTTAAGCTGTTAATGAGATACAAAGCTATGAGACTGAGGACCTTTAATTTGGATGTTGATACTGAATAATAGCTACAGACAAGGGGGGGTGGGGGTGGTGGGCAAGGTTAATGGTGAGAAAAGGAGGTAGCACAGTTAGTACTGCTAGGCCAGAAGTTTTTGATACTACAAGGGACCAAGAAGTGATACTGCTTGGCCAGATGTTGATGCTGCTAGGCAAGAAGTTAGTGCTGTTGAGCCTAGAACCCCTCCTATAACAACAAGTATATTTGATGATGAAGATATCACTATGGCTCAAACTCTGATTAAGATGAAAGAAGAGAAAGCCAAGGAAAAAGGAGTGCAATTCCCAAGCGAGAAGCAATTCATCAAGCTCAACAAGACCTGGCCGATCAAATACTATCACCCTGAAGCCACATCCATCCAAAGATCCTAAAGCACAAACAGAAATGGATCTATCGGATGAGGAAAGAACCTTTCAAGGTAACTGAGAAAAGAACAAAGAGATAGATCAGCATTGTGAGAGATGAAGAAAAATGGCTTACACCTACAGAGTGCATGAATTGGCTGAGAATACAAAGAAAACAATAAGAAAAAGACGCACCCGAAGAAGCTTACTACTAGTTGCTCTATTAATGAAATGTTTGATGAAGTCCACGCAGGTATTAGAAGCAAGATGCATTGGTTTGCCAGCCAAGCACCCAACAAGAAGAAAGAGAGGAGTACACAATTGAAGAAAGAGCAAAGTCCTTTTCTTAAACAATAGTTGCACAAAGAAAATTCAGAGCTGCACAAAGAGCTGTTGAGATTAGAAGTAGACCACCAACTAAATCTCAACTAAGGAATTTGATGATGACATAACTGTAAGAATAAGGGAGGATACAAACACACACACAGCTGAAAGCAAAAGACATTGAAGAAATCCAAGTCAAGCTATGTATGAAATACATAAAAAAGAAAATTAATGACTTCAAACCTATGGCTTCAGATGATGCAGTAAAATATAGTAGAAATGCAGCTGGAGAAGATACAGTCAAAGAAGGAGGAGGTTCCCAAAGACCAACAGTACTAAGATTGAAGTATTAAACAAGGACGAAGCAGGAGGAATGAGTATTTAGAAGTTTTCAAAGAAGAGAAAAAGAGGTCCAATAATGAAAAGAAATGACTAGAGGCATAAGACAGTGTCTGACCCTAAAGAAGAAGAGGATCTAAAGACTTTTCTGAAAATAGTTCCAGATAAAGAAGGAATAATAGATTATGAAGTCTTGGAGAAGAGATTTCTAATTATTAACTAGGAATCAAAGTTCTATCATTATGACAGACATGGAGCAGAGGGTATCTACTACAGGATCTTTAGATCTAATGGAAGCTCTAGATGGATTAAGACCTTTTTTGAAATGGTGACAAGGTTTGATAGGCTAGATCTTGTGGAGTTATATAACCTGGTGATGCAGAGGTTTTAAACAATTACTCCAGAAGGTGTTGATCTAGTTCTTTGGGGAGATTTAAGGAGAATGTTTTATGCAAATGCAGAAGATGAACTCTGGCAGAATCAAGAAGATGGAATCTTAAGAGCTGGAATTTCTATGAGAATTATGGGGTTCATACTTTGACACTAGAAGATGGTACTGAGGTTCATATGCTTGCAGAGAGGAAATATCCACTCACAAAAGAAACACTTGAGAGGATGATGTCTTTGAAGTTGATAGCTGAGTCTGTAAGTGATAGTGCTTATGATCTGCTTAGATTCATTCAAAAGAAGATTGATGAAGCTGGAAGCCATGATGGAGGAGAGAAGGATCTTTAAGTGTTGGTTTCATCACCACACAACAAATGGTCATCAGTTCACCATGTCTAACAGACATCAAGAACTGGCTAGTCTAGAGCAAACAGCTTCTAGTAAAGACTTCTCAAATTTGTTAATGGCTGATAGTTTGGCAAAAACTATAAGTTCCTCGAACTCACCATGCTCACCAGAAAAGGAGTTGCATCCAAAGCAAACGACTCTTTGGAAAAGAATTCTCAAATCCTCGATAGTTGATAGTTTACTCAAAACTATATGGTTATCAATGCACCATGTTGTTACAATGAAGCATTGGCTATTCCAGAGCAAATGGCTACTGGTAAAAAACATCAAATCTGTTTATGGCTAGTAGTTTGCCAAAAACTACAAGGCCAACTTAGTTGGTGTTGCTGAGTTGTTGAGATGCTGTGATGATGACAAAGACTAGAAGCTAAAGAATTTCAAGATTACAAAGTAACAAAAGAGCTCAAGTTCATTAAAGAAAAGATTAAAGAGTAAGCAGTGTGTTTGGATACATCCTCTAGGTGTTCAAGAAGCTCAAACTGAAGAAACATGAAGGTTAACAAGTGAACATCATGTTTAGGGGGAGGATTAGTACGGAATTAAGTTGTTCTGAGTTAGTACTTTAAGTGTAAGATAGTTAGGTACTGCCAGTAAAATAAGTTAGGTACCGGTAGTAGAGTTAGTACTGTTAGTAGTAAGTTAGTACTGCTAGCATATATAGATAGTACTGCTTAAGTGATATGCATGAGATATATTAGGAATACATATGCATGATCACTTAACGCGTTTTGTAAGCCCATTAGGGTTTCCTTGGTGTATAAAAGGAACCCTACGACACTAGTTAAATATACAAGTTTCACAAATATTCATAGTGAGTATTCTGTAACCTAGTAGATTAATAGTAATCAAAGTTCTGTTTTATTCATTGTTCTTCTTAGCAGTATAAGTTAGTTTCCGCATAACTTATATTGTTCATAGTCATTCTCTTGTAGTTAGTTTGGATCTATCCAGATTGGCTACCACCCTTAACAGGCTAGAAAGATCTATTCAGACTGGGATCGACATAGTACAACCGAATTTGCAGTCTACTTGAACTCGCAGTTTTCATCTTTAACCGAATACGCAGTTTCCAAGGACAACCAAACTCGTAGTTTTCATCTTCAACCGAATACGCAGTTGTCATGTTTAACCAAACTCGTAGTTGCAGTTGTAACCGGATACGCAACCGAGTCAACTTGGTATTTACCGAGTTGACCCGGGTCAACTCATTGAGTTATGTCACCGAGTCTAGGTCATAGACAAGAACATGAGTAAAGAAAGACAGACTCAAACCAAATCCATTAACAACATCAACTACAACTGTTTACAAATCCAACATCAAATCCAACTCACTAAACCTATCCCATCATCACATCTCAACACCTTCTCCAATTTACATAACTCGAAACTATATGAAACAAAGAAATGACCTTAGAGTATGGTCTGTGTGGTACAAATAATTGTTTAGACCGGTCAAAGATCATACACACAATATCCAAATCTCATCATCGATCTATGTAATGGAGGAACCATCTTTGTTATACGAAATTAAGGACGGTTTAATAACAAATCTGTTATAAACTCATCCTTTGCTTCGATTGAAAGTAAAACAACACAAGTCGAAACCCACCTGAGACCCTCCAAAGGATCTAGAAGCCATCGGTCTTCTTTGGTGCAAGGTGTACAAAAGCAGAATAAATTATAAAGGGTTCGTTTGGAGTTACATAATGATTTGGGTTGTGTGGCTGTCATGGATTAAAACTAATAAACGATTTAGAAAGAATATGAAGTTGAACCAGAGAGTTGAGTTTGAAGTGAAGCATTTAACTGCAAAAGAAAAGAAAAAGGTTATGGGGCGTGAGATTAGGTTTAGTAACTTTATATATCCCAAATAATTAGGGTTGGGGTTTTTTGTTTAAGATGGGCTTAAAAGGCTATTGTGTTGGCAAACCAAGTTTTTTTTGGATAAAGTTTGGGCCGGTTAACTCTTCAAAAAGATGGGTCGTAAATTAAGTTGATGGACCGGGTTTACTTATCACGATTTGGGTCGGGGTTTAATGAAGAATGTTATTCTTATTCTTGCAACGGCTGCATTCTCTGGTAATATGTTTGGGATTAAATAGACCGAGTATAGCACCATTTGTTTGGGGTTATGTTTCATTGATGGGCTGACCGGGTTTGTTAAGCAAGATAGGCTGAGGTATGATATAAATTTATGTTGAGCCTGATATTACTAATGATTTATCTATTTTGGGCTTGCGTTAGCGGGTTGGGCCATGTAGTAAATACAAAATGATGTCGGGAAAAAATATATGTGACCGGGTTTTATTACTTGGACGACCGTGCTTATGGTATATTTTTTTGAGCCGATATCCGTGGACGATCACAACGCATTAAAAATTCACTAACAACAACACAACAAACATAATACATTACATTAAAAATGATCCTTATCAAAATTCACCTTCGTTCTTAAAGGCTAGTATTGAATTTAAATGACCACAAGGTCATAGTACGATGTTACTTATTTGGGATTGAAGTAGACTTTCACGAGGAGTGTACTTATTTCGTCTTCGATTCTTTCTTTCTTCACAACGAAGATGACTTGTGTTAAGTGACGAAGACTTAGATATCTAGTTACTTTTGTGATTCTTTCTACCTATACCCACAAAGTAGCTATCACCTTAAGAAGTTACACTGTAGTACTCAGTGTCTCACGTAGTTGAGGAGATTTCAAGTGTGATTATTTTTTTGTTACATTTGGTGAGTATATGGTACTCAGAAGATTTTGTCCTCTGCATCGTTTCCTCCTCGTCACACAGATAGATACAAGATTCAGTCACAAGTGAAGGATTTATGCTTCATCATGAGGTCATACATAAAAAAATTAATGTATTAGCCTATAGAATAGATACGGGATTTAGAACGGGTTGAGCAGAGAGATATGTAAAAGAGAGTACCGACAATCTTCTCACAGAGTATTGACTTTGCAATCACAGGCTATGAGCTAAGTAATCAGTTCCAGTTGGCCATATGATGTACATTATTAGGATGATTTCCTCAGTTAGTCATCAATTTAGAGGGAGAATGTGTTACAGCCGGTACTTAGTTTGATTTTTTATGTTACCGTTTTTGATGGTATAGTTTCGACTACATAGCGGGTAAATTGCTTCACACGGACTTAATTAACTTTGGGTGAAACAATTAATTTGGTACATGGAACTTAGTTGACTTTGAGTACCAATTTGACTACATAGGGGGATAAATTGCAACACATCGTGACTTAATTAACTTTGGTGTAGCAATTCATATCTGCACTTTCGCTGGAGGAGAAAAAGTTTGCATTCCGGTCTTAATTGATTTTTGGTGCTATGGTCCCCCCCCTCGACTTCGAAAATGAGATAAAATGTGTACTTTGGGCTGAATTCAAACAATACTGGAATGCTTCCTAAATGAGACGATGTTGATGATATCATCCCTCCCTCGAGAACGGTGTATTAATTCTTATCAGTCTTAGGGGTGTCTGTTTGGGAGGGAGCTGAAGATTTTAGCAGTATGTTCGTCTACAAGCTGAAGAAATAAAGCTGGAGTATTCAAGTAGATCGTCAAAGATATTCTCAAGGAATACTGGATGTCATTCTTATCTTTTTTCTTTATTTTGCTTGTAGGGAACATTGTAACCAATTCACGTGTGACGCCATCTTGGAGGGAGATTGTCAGCCTCACTTTTTAGTGAAGTTGGAGTCTTACGCGTGAATTAGACTAGACTTGGACACTGCGTGTCACGCATGGGTCATTTATCTAAACTAGGAATAGTTTGCTTTTTCTTTTAGTATAAATACCCCTCATGGCTCTCCATAAGGGGTGGTGGATGTTCATTTTGTATTTTCCTCTTTCTCTTTCTAATCTAACCTTCTTTTTGTTCATCTCACCCTCTCTCTACTTTATCTCACTAGAAAACATAATGTCTTATCTTTGTTTCTTTGATCAACCAAGACCCCCGATAAGGTGTTTTCGATCCGTGTACATTTATAGTTTTACCATTGACAGATTTGAAAACTATTCCACCAATTGTCCGCTCAGACTGCAAAATCTTAATTACATCTCTCCATAACATTAACCTACAGTAATTACCAGAATGTGTATTGCATGCACAAACTACACCACTTGTCCGTTCAGGCTGCACAACCTTCATTTCATCATCACATAATATTAACCCACGGTAGATATCAAAAAGTGCATTGTGTGTATAAACACCAGTGCTTGGATTTTAATTAGACCCTGGAACACCATCTTGACAGACGCATGTAATAGGCCCTACAAAAAATTCTAAATTTTTTAACTCGTCATTCAGTCAAAGGCAGTAACTTAGTATAGTAATAGTCATTGCAATCTTTGTTTACATGAACGTGGTACGACGAACCGTACGAGCATGTCACAATGATGCAAAGAAGCATCTATTGTAAAACATGTTCGAATAGGAACAACAACTAAAGGTGGCATATTCTTAATTTTATCAACGGAAGATTTAAAACAATTCCACCATGTTTTCGTTCAGGCCTGCCAAAGCCTCTGTTTAGGTTATTTGATACTTCACATCCATTGTTTTTCCTCCCTTCAATAACGACTAGTGTTTGAGCAACTAGCAACACCATCGTCGTCATTTTTAAATGATCTTTCATTTGAAGCCTCAACAATCGCTAAACATAAAAAATAAGCAATGTCAAAAATATTACCCAATCTAAAGGGTGCAAAATGTATATAATGACACATACATATTCTAAATGGTTTTTTTACGTATAACAAGATCCTGCACAAAAGATAGTGGCACACAACTCTTATAAAAACCGACCACAACATCCGACAATCCACGACTGATGTTATCTTAAACTGACCTAAATAAAACCCGTTTTTGCACGTGTAGGCTGCACAACACTGGCATTTTTATCACTAGCCGACCATAAGAAACCCGCCTTAGCGCTAATCCTTGCATGCAAGGAACTAAGATGACGCGATCCAATTTGTGAAAACTAGAAGGGGGTTGAATAGTTTACTTCTTTTTAAAATTAAATTATTATTTGTGTAAAATCTTAGATTCGAGTTTATTTGATATCAATGTTCACACAATATAAAAAATTAGGACAAGTGAATAAATGAAATTATCAACAGAATATTAGTCTACGTAATGAAAGAGAAGAGTTAGAAAGATCAAACCATAACACAAGGGTTTATAGTGGTTTGGTAACGAAGCAACTCTTCGCCCTACTCCACTCCTCAAGTACCCAACTTGAGAGTTTTCTTCACTATGTCAACAAGCTCCCTTTAGGCGGAGAAAACCGTACATAAGTAGCTTACACCAATTTTTGACACAAAGCCAAATGTCAAGTTCTAATCTTAGCTAGAACAATCTATCACATAGCTTACACCAATTTCTGACATTAAGCTAAATGTCGAGTTCTAATCTTAGCTAGAACCAATCTACCACACTCTTGTATTTTATGGCCTAAAATACTAACCACCCTTACAAGTATTTAATCACCTAAATACTTAATTGATCTACTTAAACAAACTATTACACAAGAATATAAGAGATGATTGAATTACAATGAACAACACTAGCAAAACTATGTTTCATGGACACACTAAACTATAATACTTGTATCTTATCAAGTACGAGTATTCTTCTCTTGCACTTAGAGAGGAAAGCTTGGATCACATGGAAATAAATGCTTTTATTAATTAAATGATCAAAGGTTTAGTAGATATTAGGAATGTATTGGCTGATTTAAGACAGAAAGAAATATGTGTGCAAAAGGTGAGAAATGTTGTGGAACAGTCCAGTATTTATAGGCAAAGAGGGGAGCAAATAACACGGCCAGCCCTGCCCATGCCTATAAGGGGGCCACCCACTCTAGGACGCTCCCTTTTTTATCTTTTTCAAGGGAGGTTTTATCTGGGGTAGTTGTATCCGTTTTTGGGTAGAAAATTTAAATTCAAAATTTATTTTTAATTAAAACATTTCTTGTAAATACAAAAATGTTTTGGCTAAATTTTGTAAACTTGTTTTGTTAAATTTTATAAAAATATAAAGTTTAGGATAAACTTTAAATACCTTGATCATTAAATAAATTTAGCATTTATTTATTCATACCTTTAAGTGATTAGTCTCGAAATGAAAATTTATGAGTAATAATTTGTTTACATTTAATTTTACATGGATCGTTTTTATATTTTGTGATTATCAAACCTAAGGATAAGTCAAAAAAATATAAATATACGTTTTTTTAGACATTATTGTATTAACAATCTCTCCCCTTTTTGATGATTATAAATCTAAACACATTAAATTAAAATTAAATTTAAACAAGTTTTAAGTGAGTTTATATTATTTCTCCACTTTTTTGTTAGAATCAAAAAAGGCCTTCGTCGAATGTAGAAGTAGTAATTCGACATAATAAACGCTCCCCCTTTGATGTGTGCTCCCCCTTGTTCGATGGCACTAAGGAATCGAGCTATGGTGACTTTGCTACAAAACCGAGTTAGAACGAGTACAAGATATATATATTTCTAACCATTAGCAATTGTCAAAAAAAAAAATTAAGCATGATTAAAGACTAACTAATTTAGATATTAATTTTATATTTGTGTTACCCCGGTATCACAATATAAAGTAAAAAACTAGAACAAAGTAATAAAAACTAGAGTTCATGAATTAAAGATAGATATTGTGTATAAAACACAATATTACAATCATGCATTAAACATAAGAAAGAAACACTACAAATGTCCTAAAACTTCTTGAACGCCATAGAACTTGCTTACAAATGATAGGTAGATTTTTTTTAAACAAGAAAGACTAAACGCGTATTATGTTTAGTGGGTTGTTGGAGGTGAGTTTGGTGCGGAAGTGGTTGTTGTTGGATAGTTACAAGAAACTTGAAGTGGTGGGTATGGTCGGGTAAGAAGATACTCAATCCAATTAAGATCTTTACTCAAGGATAAGAATTGTTTTTGGGTGTAGCGACAACAAGGATAATAACCAACATGATGTTCAACTTGGTCCAAAGTGATGGTATGAGTCATGTTTGATGGTGTTGGTGGTGGGTTTGCGGTTTTGTTTGAAAGGTGCATAGCCAAGAGATTTGAAAGATCTTGAAGTTGATTAATTTCATCAATAAGTCTCTCTCTAGTTGAAGAAGGTGGTAGTTGAGATAGAGTTTGATTGTTGTTGTGATTTCCTTGCGAGATATCATCGACATAAGGATCAATGAGTAGAGGTGAGTAAGTTTGAGGTGAGACTTGATTTGAGGGTGTCATAGAATGATTCTCTTGTGAAGGTTCATTGCAAGGAAATAGAGGTTGTGTAGGTTAACTTTGGTTTTCACTTTGAGGTGGAGATTGAGCTTGCAAAACCCTAGTCATATTGGGATCTATAAGTGGAGGTGAGTAAGGTGGTGGTGAAGTTTGGTTTGAGGATGCTGAAGGAGAGTTTTCTTTTGAAGAGTCATTAAAGGGAGATGATTGTTTGGGCATTGGTATAAGTGTGTCCAATTCACTTGAGGATGACAAGTACTCATTTTCTTTCTTCATACGGGTCTTACCAAAATTTTAGGTTTCTTGGAAACTTTGGATGGAGGTTTGTGAGAAGATGGCATTGGAGGTGCTAAGTTAAATGTAATGGAAGAATTAAGGATGATGATCAATTTATACTAGGAGGATGGGATAATTTGGGATAATTAGACATGGTTAAGAGTACAAATCTAAGGAATGTTTGTAAATTCGGGAAAGAATAGCTGGTCTAGGATAAACGAGAGTCAAAAAAGCAAAAAGAAAACCAGTAAACTTACTTCGTCTGGTAATAGGCCGACCCCCTTATCTATGTAGCCGGCCCCCTTATCAATCAGGGGACGCCCTTGATAATTAAGGGGCCGCCACCTAGTAAAATCCAGGTTATCCAAAAAAAAATTCTGCTAAAATTTGCAGGGAGTTGGGTTTGTAGGAGATCATTTTGCAGCAAGTCCTAAAGCTTCATACCAACTAAGACATGCAAGAATATTTAATGCAATCACCTAGTAGTTTTGCAACGTATTTTTGATAACATTCGGTAATCATACAAGTTCACGTAGAATGACTAGAACTAACTAGTGAACACCATAGTTTTTTAAAGAAACCTACACTAAGCTAACCAATATCATGTTGTGCAACATCAACAAGTAGTGATTTTAAGACTCATAAAACTCCTACAATTAATACGTCATGTACTAATTAACATTAGGCCAAGAGAAATCGCATTAAGCGATATTAATAAAGTTGAATTTAAGATCCTAAGATTTTTGCTACCTAGTAAAGCTACAATAGTTATCATTTGTTATTGCTTGGAACTTGGTTGCTTCCCATGCTTTCATCTTCACTAGGTGGTTCCCAATCTTCATCAAAGTAATCTTTTTAATGTCTCATGAGAGCCATGACACGAGGAAAACTTTGGTATTAAGATTTGGGTAGGTTTGGGTGAACAGAAGTTATATGACAAAATAAATGAGTGAGCAACATGCCATATGGCATTGGAGATTCGGGGTTGTTTTTTACGGATGAAATTCGGTTGACAATGAAGGAGGCGAGATTATAAGGATGGTTATTATTGATGCAATACATCATGTGACAAGAAGCGGCGGAATGTGATCACAAACTTCTTTAAGACTCAAGACGTTTTGTCGGCGAATTTCATCCCAAGTTTGCATATCGGCACGGAGTTCTATTTTATGGATTTTGTTTAACAAGGTATTTTTGTAGTATAAATTTGGAGTTGTTTGAATGGATTGTTTTATTTGTTTTGACGAGGAAATGTGATGTGTGTTTTCCAAGCTTTAAATTTATAATACTAGAAATACCAATTTTTACTAAAAACACAACACTCGGTAAGTAAAAACACTCCGAGTATAGTATAGCATTTAGAAAGTCCAGGATTCGTTTCCATACGGAAATGAAGATTTCACAGTTTGTAAATTAAGGACTACGGTTAATAAGATTGTCACGGATCAAATTAACCAAGACGATCATATATCGAATATGCAAAGAAAGCAATAAAAGGATGATTCAATCAAATAATTAAGGTATGTTTGTTTAGGCAATGATCACTTGGATAATGAAGTGTTTAGGATAGTGTTTATAAGTTTAGAAAATAGAGTTATCACAAGTTATAAATCCTTTCGGCCTTTAAATATAACTAGTGATTATATTGATTAATAATAACAAATCCTTTCGGCCTTTATAAGTTATTATAACCAATATATTAGGTGAAATGATAAAACATAAGTTTATAAGTATCCTTTCGGCCTTTACACTTAGAAAATCATGTTTAACCATTTCAATAAACACATATCTAAACGCTCCATATCAAAGATCACAATATGCCCAAACAAACATAAGATTACTACTCCATGATCAGAGTAACAAAACACATAACATTTATCATGGATTCAACAAAGGTTATATTCAAAAGAGTAACAAGATTCATACCAATTCCAAGAGCAAAGTATGGTGATTTCACAAGAATTTCCCAAGAACACTTTATTATATTCAAATTAAAATCCGGAAACTATGAACAATTCCGTCACAATCGCTTATAGATTCGAAATAACACTACAATTATGCTTCTTTGATGGATCAAAACCTAAGAACAATGATGAATTTCAACCAAGACTATACAACTTCTTCAAGAACTTTGATTCTAATGGTGGTGATGATTTGTGTTATCAAGGTGGTTTGGATCAAAGGTTCTCAGACCTTTATCACCAAAAACACCCCTTCTAAGGGTTCCAAACAAATGGGGGATTGTGTGTGAGAGTTGTGTGAGATATGAGCGGCAAAGGGGCCTTATATAGGCTATTTTGGGGGCCAAGTGTGGCGCACTTACAAATAAGTGTGGCGCACTTGAGGTGTAAATGTTGTCTTCATTAAATGCCTGACTTTTCAGTTCTGATGGAAAAGTGCGCTGCACTTTTTTACAAGTTCGCCACACATTTGGCATATCCAGTACTTGGTCTTTCGCGCAGTTGTAGACAACTGAATTCTCTTCGCGTGGCCGCTTGAATCAACTAAAACGGAGTTAGTATGTCCTAGTTATGATCAAAACAGTGAACAAGGCTGATTAGACAGAAAGTGCGCCGGTTTTTGGGCAAGTGCGGCGCACTTTTGGTATTTTCAGCAAGTGGCTTTTTCCAAAGTTGTAGATAATTGAATTCTCTTTCCGTGGCAGCTTGAATCAACTCAATCCGAGTTCGCATGCTCTAGTTATGGCCAAAACAGTGGACAGGTGTCGGGGGATCTTTATCTTGAGTTTACTTCTTCGTTTAAGCTTCTTATCTTTGTGTATTCTTTAGTTTTCTTCCACGACACATACCTAAAATATATAATAGCAAATATACCTGATTAAGTACCGAAAGTTCATGAGAAATGATCAAATAATTGCAAATAACGCCGCCGAAAATATGTATAATTTAGGTGTTATCAAATCCCTCCACACTTAGCTATTGCTTGCCCTCAAGCAATTAAAGTGATAAAACAAGATCATTTATCGTGACGTGGCGAAAAAATCATTTTAGCATTAACAAGTGTTTACCAGTTTTATAACTTTTCAGGCATTGACATATGACAGAGCACCTCACATAGAGAAAGTGTTTGTTTTTAAATTCATACGAGTCACTCAGATAGGGTTTTATATTTGTGAAGTCACTCAAATGCACAGATATAACCTAGGTTGCTACCATATGTTTGTACTAGACACATAAACATGCCCGTTACGGCGTGAGCATCTAGACAGAAATCTCAAAGAGGCAAAACGTGATAACGATAGAGGTGAGCAGCATAACTTGATTCCATGTGCCAAAACTTTGCCTTATACTTTGAACTTTTTTTCCCATACTGCGATAACTAAGCTGGCACAAAACTTCTTCTTCATCGAGCATATTTTTCTTGCTCTTGGGATACTTTGGGGATCTCAACACTAAAAGCGAGTGCTGCAGATACATGATTGCTTAGGGATTTATTTCACCTCTTATCATACGACTTTGTCTATAGATTAACCTCACTGCGGTCTAGTAAATGATGATTAAGCATAAGTTCTGGAGCTTACTAATTTACCGACCCACTCGTATAACTTTATACCAATACCAATGTTCTAAAAAAGACGACAAAACCACATATACACATCCATAACGATGGAATAGATACACATGATTGCTCATTCCTTAACTCGAACAAGCTAAAGGCAAAAATTATCTTAGGTATCAAAGATGGGTACCCGAATTCCTTAAGATCTAGAGGCAAACCTTACAATTTAAGTGGGTTGATTTTATGCTAGTTAAAATGTCAATCCAGTTGGATTTGTCTTACTAAGCGTATGCATATTTTTAAGTTTTTAGAAAAGCAATATATAAATTTTTAAAATTTTTTAAATCTTCCAGAAAATATCAGTTGAAAATTTGAAAATTTCTGCAGGGCAAACATGGAGGGACATGATTAATTTTTCCTATTTGCTACCCCTCCACACTTAAGTTGAACATTGCCCTCAATGTGAGAACTGATAAATATAGAAAATAGGGAAAATTAAGGGAAAACGGTACTTCCCGGGGCATAGAGAGATATAGCTACGTTGGAGCTATCCTTGAGTGATTCCATTACGTTCTTTTTTTTGTGAGGAGCGAGAGCTCCTCCACACTTAAGTAGAGCATTATGCGTAAAATTGAAACTTCCCGGGGCTCATAAGTGCTTGGCTGAATTATGAAGGATATGGCGCGAAACGAAGCGCCAAGCATGTGTATTCTACCACATGTAATATAATACTCCAATTATATAAGTTTCTAAGTGTAAAATGCCAACCACCAATCCAAGCTCCACCTGTTTTATTTAATCTGCATAATAAACACAACTACAAGAAAAACATTAAATACAAAAGCGCACTTTCGTAGGCACCACGGTTGCATTTAGCGTATGCAACAAGCCTTTAAACCCCTCGGTGTCCCGAGTGGACGAGTTATAGTCTCGTGAGGGTTTCCAGCGAACACACCCACAAAGTTTGAAACATTCTTTTTGGATGCAGAAATCGAGGTAAGAAACACACCGGCCGAATGCGTGACATACTTAAAAACTGCAAAGTTTTTTTTGTTATATATATATATATATATATATATATTAGTTTTTTATAGGTTTATTATTATTTACTATTACTACTATTATTATTATACTTAACTTGATTTAAGATTCCTTAATGATACGGTTTAAGTGGGAATGATCCACTCTTAAAGCTTGAGGATATGGTATTTTTGGAATATATTCACGGAATGGATATTCTTTTGTTTTTACCACATGATAGCCTTTTTTGTTGTCTTAATAGGTTTATCTTTTTTAGTTTTATTGTCAACGATGATAGGAGGTGGTGGATCTTTTTGAGTTTTCGGAGAATCATCGGACTTTCCACTCCTGGTGAATACGACATTCACTTGCTCAGTGTGAGCTTGAGGGGGAGGTTGTGGTTCAGTCCAATTGGTTTGTTCTGAAGAGATGTTTTGAGACTTCTCCCACTCATCTATTTTCCTTTCCATGTTTTTAAAGATAGTTTGGAAATTCTTTTCATTTTGCTTCATCTTTAAAATCATATCGTTAATATTGTTTTTGAAAAACATATTTGTAACTCTTTGACCATCCAAGAATTTTGTGATTGATTTTTCGAAATCTGTTTTAGATTGAGGTTCTTGGTTAATTGTTTCAAACTTTTTGTTAAGTAAAACACCAGTGGTTTTATGATCGTCTCTGTCATAAAGTTTCCAATGAACGGTTCTTATGCTATGGATACATCTTTTGAAATATTCGAGGTCATTTCTCACATCATTGTCTATGAGCGATTTCTCGGAATCATTACGATCGTGATGGGATTGGTGAGAATACGAATCATGAGAAATTCGATTTTGATGATCTTCAGATCATATGAAATTTGCTTCATGACGTTCACACATCGGCGTGTCATCGTTCTTAGAAGCGTTTCCATTTCTAATCTCATTATATTTATCACGCATATCTTGTAATTCTTCATTTAAGCTTATAATTTGAGAATCCATTTTTATAGTTAGAGATGCCAATTTTCCCATTAATCGAAATTTATCATTATTGCTATTACTTCTATAGGCGAAAGCAATAGATTTTTGATGATGTTCGTTTTTAGATTTAATGGGCCAATCATGGTTGAAAAGGACTTTGTCCTCAAGAAGTTGAAAATCTTGATTTGGACTTTTGTAGAGGAAGATTCCTCCAGTTGTTACGTCCAGGATTGCCTGAGTGGGTTCGTCTAGACCGTGATAGAATATTTGAATAATAACTCCTTTGGTCAGACCATGCCCATGGTTTTATTCGAAGACATGTCCTAGAGTCGTAACCAAGCGTCGGTTAGACTTTCACACACGAGTTGAGAGAAATTTCTGATTTCAAGTAAAAGACGGTTAAATAACAAAGGTGGAAAGAATTTGTTTATAAAAGCTTTTCTCATTTGTTCCCACGATGTTATAGACTCTTCATTAAGTTCATTAAACCAGGTTTTAGCTTTATCGCACAAGGAAAAGGAAAATTAAAAGCTTGTACGGGCTTCACTCCTCTGAGTTTTCACAGTATTTGAAACTAATGTTGCAGATTGCGAGAAATTACCGATGTGGTCATGCGGATCGGCCCCGCAGATAACCATCGAATTTGTTTCCCGAATCAATTAAAGGTTTTGTTCCATTTGAACTCTGGATGTCTTCAAGTGTACTTTTAGGTTCTAATTCTTTGTGTATTCTTCCGTTTTATTCCACGACACGAACCTAGAACATATAATATCAAATATATTTGATTAAGTACCGAACGTTCACGAGAAATGATCAAATAAATGCAAATAATGCTAATGAAAACATGTATATTTTGGGCGTTATCACAAGCTTTCACCAAGATATGTAGGACCGTTCGAGGTTGTCGACCAAGTGGGCCCTATTGCTTATCGATTGCGTCTATCGCAAGAACTTGTAGGCATTCATGACACATCCCACGTGTCAAACCTAAAGAAATGCTTGGCTGACGTAAATTTGCACGTACCGCTAGGAGAAATCAAGATCAACGACAAACTACATTTTGTTGAAGAACCTATTGAAATTATGGACCGTGAAGTCAAGAAACTCAAATGAAGTTGGATTCCTATTGTAAAAGTTCATTGGAAATCCCGACGAGGACCAGAATTTACTTGGGAACGAGAAGACGAGATGAAGCGCAAGTATCCGTAACTGTTCGCGAGCGCTACGGCTTAGGACGAGCAACTGAAATTTCGGGACGAAATTCCCTTTAACGGGGGAAAACTGTGACATCCGTCAATCTTGGAGGTCAATAACCGAAAGCAAACTTATGAATATTTGACTCTTTTAATTATTTGTGAAGTCACTTTTGGGAGGTCATACTATTTTTAGCGTTTAACGCCTATTTTCCTAGGAACCCTAGTTATACGAACGCACTTTTGACCTAACGATCCTAGTTAACGGTCCAAACGACCAACAATATGCTCAAATAACATTATAACAATGTCAAAACACATGGAAAAACATAATTTCACAAAACCATAAACTATCCCAAAAGATACGTTTTTACGACACTTTACGTATTTACCGAATGTACACAACTACACCAATTTGACTTACTATATTTATGTAACATATAATTCCATATTTTAGCTTCGGAAGGTTATTTATTTTTATTTTAGTACTTTTTGACTTTTCCCGCGTTTTGCTAAAACCGTATCAAAAATAACATTTTAACACTTTTAATATTTTTACTTAGTGTTTTAAATCAAATATTGTGGTATAAATGTTTTAGAAAAATAAAACAATAAAAATGTAAAATAAACATAACATATAAATCAAACACCCCCTTAATTGTTTTAGGCTCTAACAAAACTAAAAACCAAACACCCCCTTATTACCTTTTTACTCCTACTAAATCCCCTATATAAACCCATATCCCACTCTAATTCTTCCTATAGAAACACACAGACAAAAAAATCAATGACTCTTTTCAACGACCTACGATATGCTCAAATAACATTATAACAATGCCAAAACACATGTGAAAACATAATTTAACAAAATCATAAACTATCTCAAAAGTTACATTTTTACGACACTTTACGTATTTACCGATTTTACACAATTTATGCAAATTAACTTATACAATTTAAATGGTACATACAATATCAAATGAATAACAAATAAATAAGCAAAAACCCTCCCTTTGGTCCCAAAAAACGTCACCAACACCACATCCCCCATAAACCAATAGAACTGCATGCAAATTTAAAAACCATTAACATGGTCACCTTGTTAAACATAAACCATTAGTTCATTTCTAGATGTAGCAAAAAAAATACTCCCCCCCCTTAGATCATTGTTGCTGCCGTGACCTAGCCACCACCATAACACCATCATCTTCAAACTTTGGGAGCAAGATCAAAGGTAAAAATCATGGTGCAAGATGACTTGTATGTCTCTTGTACCAAAACTTTTTTTAAAATGAGGTTTTCTTGACTTTTCTAGTATATTTATGTATACTTTTGTAAAAATCTTTATGGGTAAATTATTTTCTTGATAGAACACTCTTAAATGAGTAATAATGATATACAAAAACGTTGGGTTGTGCTTTTTATTTTTGCTACAAGATCCATGCAAGACAAGTGACATAAAGTCTTGATTTTCAAAAGTTATGGCATATCTTGTAAGTTTTTGTGTAAAAGAGCCCTTGGATCTATGAACCCACTCAGATTTTTGCATCTAATTAGTGTTAAGACTTGTATAATATGATTGTGCGAGTTGATTGGGTCATTTTTGCATTTCGGATTAGTGGTTTGACTTGTTTAGTCAAAAGGAAATTTCAATCAGCCCTCTACTTTATTTTTTTGTTATATTGATTGGAGCATAAGTTGATGATAAATAAATGTTTTAACATCATTCTAGAGCCTAAAATCAATTACTTTGAGTCTAGTTTCCAGAAATGTAAGCTTTATAAAAATATGAGGTCATTTGGTTAGTGAAAGTTGCAAAATGTTGAAAGGTGTCAAATATGCCTTAAAATCTCTTTTCAACCCTTGTACTAAAATGACCATAAATCATAAACCACGATGAATCTATCATTAAAACTGATATGGGAGACACTTGTAAGGGTTATTTAGAGTTTCCTATTGGCCTAACTCATATAACTTTGATTTAGACCTTCTTATCATTAAAATACTTTTATATGTCCACATTTCGTTATTTTTGGAGTCGGGTATAAATGGTCGGGTATAAGTCCTTAATAAATTTTAGGAAAATTCATGGACACACCTAAAACATGGAATTTTGACCTGGAGCAGTAGCTTAAGCAGAAAATTTGGTTAACTTGGTCAAATAAATGCTTAAAATGATGGGAAATTCAGGGCAAATTAGTAGAAATTGTGCTTTGTGATAAAAGTGTCTTTTGAAATGAATGTGAACACAAGACTTAACAAATTGACCTTAATATTGTCCGACCATATCGTATAGGATCTAATTAGGTATATTTATTTGCCTTAGGTTACGAGTAGAAGGTTGCATATTCGTTTGGGTTGCCTACTTAGTGTGGTTTGCCGAAAAGTCCTATTATCATTCTAACTTCTAAGGTGAGTTTCTCACATCCCCTCTTTTATATGTTTAAATGTTTTGGGGTGAAAAGAATGATGTTTCATATTGATATGCTCTTACTTATAAGTATTTAAACTTTTGAGCATATTTGCACTCGAACTTGTTTTAAACGTATGGAACTTAAGTTGAACTTGTTGAACTTTGGAAACGTGTTGAACTTGAACTTGAACTTGATATGTATGTTGTATGCTTGGAACCTCCACTACTTTTAGCCCACTATATCCCCCCTCATTGGGATTGAGACGTTAGTACATATGGATAGTGCTATTAGGAGATTAGCCCCTCCTTACTCCCACCATAAACGGGGTGCATAGTACTAGGACATAAAACTTGTATTGTGATTTGGATCGAGGGTAACGCCTACCCATATTGTATTGTGATTTGGATCGGGGGTAACGCCTACCCATCTTGTGTTGTGATTTGGAACTGGAAGGATGAATGCATTTAAGTAGTGCCTCGCATAAACATTATAGCATACATATATATTGATTTATATTACGTTACTTTGGGTAACGAGAACTATCTTTGGAAATTTGAATTAGTTTGGATTCACGACTTGTTTTGGCAAATTGATATTGAATTGGGAACTATGTTTGGACATCTACTCTTTATAAAACTAAATTTTGTGTACATAATCCTGTGAGCTCACCAACTATTTTCAATAGTTGACCGTTTTTATCATGCTTTTCAGGTGACGTTCCTAACGTGAATACTTAGTGCTTGCTTTTCAATCCTTGTCAAGATGTTTACTTATTTACAGGAATCATGTCTTTTAGGAAATATCCATGTTTGGGTGGAAAATAATTTATGTTGTCTGTTATACTTTCAAACTTGTTTCTTGAAGTACATGTTTATTAATATGTTACACCTCGCGGTTCTGCCTTGGTGGGGTGTTACAATGAATTATGATAACATTTTTCTTATTGCTCCCCTTCAACATAATATGTGGGATACCAAAGATTTTTAAAACTTAACAGTATAAGGAAAAATGATATTACACCACAAATATGTTGAAGACGGAGTGATATACTTTAGTAAATAGTGTATATTATGACTTGACATTTGATAGACTACATTTTAATTTCACTTGAATGCTTTTGGGTACATAAAATTGACATTTATGAGATGTACCCAAAATATATTAAAAGGCTTTTGGTTTTAAAAGCTCCCCCTCAAAAATTGATTCACTTTTTTAAAATGACATTTTTCAGTATGTTGTACCAATTGTACCACTTATAAAAATTGAATATTATACTAATTGTTAAATATCTTGAGGAATGGAGTGTTGAACACACAATTTAAACAAATACCACTTATTATGGAAAGATACCACAAATTATATTTTAAACAAGTTGACATTGAAAGTTCTTTTTGAAAAATTATGTTCAATGGTTTTTAAAACACATAAAGAAGGTTTCTCTTCTTTTGCTAGAGTAAGTGCACTGAAGCGTACACTCCCATGTGACAGTTGGGACTGGGTTGCAATCTCATTTGATTACAAGCCATTGGCTTTCTACTGCTTCTATCATGAGCTTAAAACTTTGAATGTTTTGTATAGGCGCCCAAGACCCGAGAAATTTAACTTTCTCGTTGACAGGATAAGTTATCTTAAAAGATACACTTTCCTTACAATAAGCTCCGAGTTATGTACTGAAATGTACATAAGTCATAAAGAAAATTTAAAAATGACATGTTTTGAAACGTTTGAACTCTTTCATTTATACACCCGTGTCAATGTTAATCAACATTTTTAGGTACGTAAATGTTATCGATTCCAAGAGACATATCAAGAAGATTCTTTTTGGTATTTTTGAAATTTTCTGATTTTGTATTTTGTTTTTGTAGGTTTTCTATTTTGTATTTGATTTTCTTGGTTTTATATTTTTGTATTTTCTTTTTTCAAAAATATTTACAAATTGATGTTTGATGAATATCAAGCAGATTCGTTTGCCAGAACCTCCAGTTCTTCTGGAGTCAAACATCGCATACCGAGTCGTCTGACGAGATACTTAAACTTATCTTCGGGTAAGACTTTAGTAAACAGGTCAGCTAACTGGTATTCAGTTCCAACAAAGAATAATTCAACTATACTCTTTTTAACATGTTCCTTTATTAAGTGATATCTGACATCAATGTTCTTAGTACGGGAATGCTGGACTGGATTTTACGAGATGGCTATGGCTTCCTTTAAATCATAATGCATAGGTATTTTTTCAAAGTGAAAGCCATGATCTGTGAGTTGAGTTCTCAACTAGAGTCGTAGTTATTAACCTGTTCCTTTATGGAGCGGAGGAATAGGAAAGCGCGAAGCTATTAAAAACCTTTTTCCTTTAGGGTCGTAGTTCCTAGGAACAACCCGCCTTATACCCCTCTTATAGTTTGTTTATCCTTTAAAAGGTGAACCGTACCTCGCAAGCGACACAAAAGGCAAGTTTTTAAATCTTTTGTTCGAGTTGGGAACCAACAAGTTCACCGGAAGTTATTATGATAATACCTCAATTAGGAATATTATATTTTGGTATTTTTACCAATTTGTGAATTTTATTTCTTTTTATGGACAAGGTTTTTATATTTTTGGTTTTCCTTTTTTTTAGTTTTTCTTTAAATGATAATTATACTAAAAAGAAAATGAAAATATTTTTGTACTCTTAGCGTTTTTTTTTTTGGGATAATATTCACAGATTCAAACACAAATGGTCAGACGTAACGATAATCGTTTTCTCAGCCTCCCCGGCAGCGGCGCCAAAAATTTGATTGAATCTGAAACTACACCTTTATATATATAATATATAATAAAATATATATAGTAGGTATAATTTAAAAACAATCAATGAAACCGAGAAGTAGTATAGAATATCCCCGGGTCGTTTATCCCCAACGAGGCTGTGCTATGGAGAAACGATAACAGTCAAAAATTGAAGTTTTGAATGAGATTAAATGATTAGGGAGAGTAGAAACTAAATTTAATCAATAACAAGCAAAAAACGATTGAGAAAAACCTAAAAATGAAATCTAAATTAAGACTTAAATCCTAAAACGGGCACGAAAAACGTGGTCAAAGAACTTAAATTTTGCAAATTAAACCTTAAACAATTTAATAAAAAAGCTAAAAGAGATTCTAAATGACAGATAACGAAGTTTAAAAAAACTAGACTGAAAATTTTTACTTCTAATATACTCTAGGGGACTAATAATGAAGAATAAAAAAAACTAGAACGAAAACGGAGTTAATTTGAGTTAAAAAGAAAACCGGGCCCGAGACCCGTTCTTTAAAAATCAAAAGTTTACAAAAATGACCCTACGAAAGTTTTTCTATTTTTCCTACGTAAAATATGACTAAAGAAAATTTCCTAAAAAAGAAAAATATTTGTTTGATAATTTTTGATTTTTTTATGAATTTTTTAAACTTTTAAAGAAATTAAATTATAAAAAATACTAAACTTATTTTAAAAATTCTGAAAAAATTACTAAAATTACTTTACCCTAAAACCTACCTAAGAAAAATAAGAAACCCGAAATTCAGCTTATAAATAACCTGAAAATAAGCCAATCAGGCTTATAAGCGAAAAAGGGCCAAACACCCTTATATACCAAGGTGCTCAAGGGTCTAACAGAAAAGACCCAAGGGCACAGCGGTAAGAGTGTTTGTTATAAAAGAGGTGTATTGAGGGTTGAGACCCGGGTTCGAGTCTTGCTCACCCGGGTTTCCTCTTATCTCCTTTTTTTTTAGAAAAACTTTTTAACCAAACTTGTTAAGCACATTGAGCTTATCATTTTTTATAACTACGACTTTTTGAAAAAAAAGCTAAAAATAAGCTGAAAAAGCTTATTTAAAACAGACAGCAAGCTTGAATGGGCTTTAAGGCACAAGTGGCTTTTCTTAATGGCTTTTTGGACTATTAAGCTAACATTTGAACAAATAAGCTGAAAGGGATTATCTAACCTAACCTAAATAAGCACTTATGAATTAAAATCTAACAACTAAATAAGCTGGAAAAGGCTAAATCATTAGACAGAAAGCTTAACTAAGCTTAAGGCAAAAATGGCTTTTTCTTTTTGACTTTTAGCACATAATAAGCAATGTATATGAACAATAAGCAAACTAGGGCAACAAACACACTTAATAAGCAACTAAGAACACAAAGACAGCAATTAAAAAGCACAAAATAAGCTGGAACAAGAATAAGCTATTTCCTACACTATGCTAAATAAAACAGTCAAGTCCCTACTTTGAGCTTAATTTTAACCTACTTAGAGGTCAAGCTAAGGTCTACAAATAAGGGGGCTTATAAAAGAGCTTATTGGCTTTTTAGAAAAGCCAAAAGCTTGAGCTAAGGTCCTCTAATAAGCTAGAACAGTGGGCTTAAAGGTGGTGGTTTAACACCAGGGCAGTTTCAACAAAGGATTTTGTGAAAAAGTTAGCTTAAAAATAAGCTCTCCAATAAGCTCAAAAACAAAAACTTAGTTAAAACAGATGAAAAATACCATGAAATGAACTTGTGCACAAATTTTTAGAACCTAAAACACTGATTTACCTTCTGATTTTTTAGAATGAAATTGGGACACATTTTGGCCTTTTGAAAAACTAAGAAAATGTTGACAGTTTATAATGGATTGCAAATGACACCAATTAGACTTAACTACAAGTTTTTGACACTCAAAAAGGAAACACTTTGAAACTATAACTCAGGTTTTAAAAGGTTTAAACAAATAAGCTCATGAAACCTTTTTAAAATTCAACAGATTAAGTAACCAATGAGAAAACTAAAAAATATACTTTTAGGACTTGGAAAATTTGGAAAACAGACTCAAATTAGCTTAATACTACTAATCAAAGTTGGCCACATGACCACAACCCATGACATTGCCATTTTGACCCATTTTGGGCTTAACCCAAACACCCCTTTATAATTTAAAAACTGGTTTTAGCACTTATAAAGACTGAATTAAGCTAAAATTAGTGAAGACAAGTATTAAATATGTGATATTTAAGCACTAAAAGGTAAGAGGTAAAAGCAAATAAGCCCAATAAGACATAAATAAGCTGAAAATAAGCTTGCTACAGTAACTTTAAGCAAAAATTTAAAAGGGAGTGTACCTTGGCTCCTTGCTCAAAACAGGAGTGTATGAATACCTAAATAAGCTTTAATCCTACCCCTTAGCTTATAAATAAGCTATACTAAGCACCAATGGGCCATCCATTTCTGCCCATTCATCCAATAGCTTATAATTCAGCACCCTTGCTCTTTTCCTTTTGTTTTTTTTTCTTTTCTTAATTCTTGTATAGTAATTCAAACAGATTATAGAGTGGTTTATGTGAGCTTTAAAAGACTTAACTTAAGAATTTTGAACAAAAATTAAAACATCAAACTGAATTTTCATTAAAAAATACAAGTACATAAAAGCTAGGTTAAAACTTAGAAAACTAAAAACTGAACTCAAAAGATTACACACTAAAAACTAACTAACTTTTCCTCAAGGGCTTACAAGAGCTTTTTATAGAAAACGGGCTAAGGTCTTGGCTTTCTTGTCTTCACTTGTGTGCTTCTTTGTAGAGACACAAACAGCTCTTTGTGCTTGTTGTGAGTGTATAAACACAAAGTTAATCCTGGCCCTTGGTTTTTCTTGTTGCCCACTCAAATTGATCTCAACCTTTGATCGAATTGTGGGTTTTTGGATTGCCACCGTGGACAAGGACCATGTGGGGGGTGGGGTTTGTTATTGTGATGGGTTTGGAGTGTTGTGGGGAGGTCAACGAGGTAGAAAGTGACAGGAGGGGGGATTGAAGTTTGGCGGGAAAGGTTTGTAGAAGATGTACAGTGTTTCAAAAACGGGGTATGGGTTTAGGTGATTGGCAAGAAATGCCCCTCAAGTGTTATATATGTTTTGGTTTGGGGATTTGCCATGTTTAGTCCCTCATTGTTATGAGGGACTTTGCATCACACGTCCTTGGTGGTTAATAGTTTTAAGCTTTGGCATGATTAACCCTTGTGGTATTTCTTTGGGAAAATGGCAGAATTAACCCTTGTCTTTCATTTTCTTCATCAAATAAGTCAGGGATTTGGCAATTTTGGCCCCTAAC
>BQNB010022086.1:40203-63434 GCA_026074375.1 Tanacetum coccineum | reverse complement strand
AATTAACGTTCACGGGATTTTACAAGTCTAAGATTTAAACCGATAAGAAGTTTACCGGGATTTTACAAAATCAATAGAAAAACCGTAAATGAATAATTGGTTGTGATATTTGGTTTGTTGATTTGTTTAAAATTTGGCGCAGTTGAATTATGAAAAAAAATTTTTTTTTCCCTATTACCAAAATCTAAATTTGGTGTAAAAATAAGCTAAAAAGGCTAAAGAAAAAATTATATTTTACTTAATTTTTCCCGCCAAAAAGTGTCGCTAAAAGGGGTGTCGTCTGGATACTCTTTTTTTTTAATCAAACCGCTGCCACCTTGAACAACTCGCCGCCAATATAATACTCAAACCGCTGTCTAGGTTTTTGAGCAACCCGCCGTAGAGTTTTCAAACCGCCATAGCTTCTGTTCGTATTTTTCTAATAAAATATTCAAACCGCCTTCAACCTGTATAACTCGCTGCCAATAAACTAAGCAACTCGCCGTGAGCAACTCGCTGCCTATAATCTTATCAACTCGCCGTGTGTTTTAGCAACTCGCCGTACCTTTTACCAACTCGCCGGCTATTATTTTCAAGCCAACTCGCCACTATCCTGTGTAAACCGCCGCGAACAAGTAACTCGCCACCAAATTTAAACAAACCGCCGCGAATATAATTATTAAAATTAAGCAACTCGCCTTTGACTTTTGGCAACTCGCCTTTGACTTTTTCCTAAATTTCTGGATCTTGTCCCTACCTTTTGTCAAACCGCCGGTTAGAAAATGATATTTTAACCAACTCTCCACGAAGAACACTTGAACGAATTAAGCAAAATCAAGCCATATTATCCTTTTAACCACGAATCAAAGCTCTAATATGCAATACTAAGATGGTGTATGAAGATTAACCTTCCAATAACATGTATTTCTTCATGGATCATAAAAAACGAATGTTAGCCTCAATTTATTGAGTCGAACAAGGAAGTTCGGTCACTCTACGATGGAGCTTCGGTCTTTAATTAGTTAATGTTGTAATAGGATAATATCGGGAATCGGGCTCGATAGATAATCTAATATTGTATATGTTTCGGGTTTAATCCCAAGCAAAACCCGAGCCCGGGTCCTAGTTAAATATCCCGCGCGTCACTTTTAAGTGTCGGGGTATATAAGCTTTTTCTTCTTTAGAAAAAGTAAGTTGTTCAGTTGTTCAAAATATCTAATAATTCTTTTCACTTTCTCTCTCATTTCTCTCTCTAAACAACTCAATCTTTCTCATTTCTAGTTCCGATTTCGTGTGTGATTATATGAAGTGAAGTGTTACGGGATCCTACAATTGGCATCAGAGCTACGTGTGGATTCGTGGTTGATTCTTGTGGTTAAACAAGATCAAATTCGTGTGTAATTTTGAAGAAAAAAAAATCAAACCAGAATTATTGTTCTTAGATGTGTGAATGTTTTAGTTATTAAGCAAGATCTAGGCATAAGGTAGCTAATTGTGCAAGAGAAATCAAGTTAAAAGGTCAAAAAGGGCGATTTTAGGTGGAAAAACTCGTATATTTCGTCGTTGCGTTTTGACTTTCTAGCAAAGTTCATGTTGCGTTTTGACTCTCTTCTTGTTGCGTTTTGACTTTTTTCTTGGTTGCGTTTTGACATTGGTTGCGTTTTGGTTCATTGCGTTTTGATTGCAGGTTGCGTTTTGAAGAAATTTCATTGCGTTTTGAAGAAATTTCATTGCGTTTTGACCAAATTTCATTGCGTTTTGAGCATTGCGTTTTGAGCATTGCGTTTTGACCATTGCGTTTTGACCATTGCGTTTTGAGCATTGCGTTTTGACCATTGCGTTTTGACCATTGCGTTTTGAGCATTGCGTTTTGACCAAATCTCAACCACTGCGTTTTGATAAATTTCATTGCGTTTTGACCAAATCTCAACCACTGCGTTTTGATAAAGTTCATTGCGTTTTGATTCAAAAGGCACTGCGTTTTGTCTAGAAATCTTGCGTGAAGAAAAGGGTTTCAGTAAAACAGCCATAACTTTTGATCCGTAACTCCGTTTCAGGCCCGTGACCTCTCAAATCGAAGAGAAAAACGTGACGGATCACGCTGTAACCACCTTTAGCTGGTTAAGGATTTTTCGAGGCCCAAAACCATCATTTACTATGATTTATTGACATTTTTCAGTTTTTTGGAATTTGTGTTAGACTTGTTTTTGTTCTAGCTCACGGCCCATCTGTATTTTTAGGCCCGTTTCAGTTTGGTGAGCCTATTTAAACAAACAGCTTTAACCCTAGCCAGAAAATTATCTGTTTAAATTATTGGGCCGCTGATTTCCGAATCATTCATTCACGGTTATCTAGTGATCTTGTAAAATCCCGTTAATCATTTGTCGGTTTTGATCATAGACGAGTAAAATCCCGTGAACGTGAATTGCATACAACCACAATATCAATCACATCATATCCACTTAAGATCCAACAACAATTTTCACACTTCATAATTCACGTTAAAATGGAAACAAAGAATACTTCATCTTCGGGTTCAGTTTTAGAGGAACCAGAGATACAGAAACTGCAGATGCCGCAAAGAAAGTTAAAAGAAAACTCCTTGAACAAATTGAATGCACTCAAGACATACAATTCAACATCTCTCGAGCTCTAACCACTCAATGTACTACGAGTTTAGAGAAGCTTTTCACCGACTCTTTGATGCGAATGAAGGACTTTTCAGGTCTGTGCTATCTCGAAACATGCAGAATTTGGAAATGCAATTCAGCAATGAAACACTTCACGAGAAGGATTCCAATTCTGAATTGCGTGCGATCAAAGGGCAGTTTGAACATTATCATATCATTCAAGATGTTCGAGCTTTCCAAGTTTAATACAAATGCTCGGGAAATATTACAAGATTTCAATGCATACACTTCCATGGAAGCTCAAAACCTTCAAGGAAACAATAATTCAAAAACAGGACTCCATTGAGCAATGTTTAATAGAAAAGCAAGTCATGTAGCTAAGAGTTTAAGATGACGTGAATAAGTTGAGGGAAAGACAGTTGCGATACACAGTGCAAAGGGGTGGGGGGGGGGGGGGGGGGGGTCCCTTCTACCTTCAGAGGTTCAATCATCGGTTACAAGTTTAGGAGATGAATCAAGCAGTGGGATTGTATCAGATGAAGAGATTGATAAACAGAAATTAGAAGCACATTCCAGTTACATGGCAAAGATTTAGGAGGTCTCACCTGACGAATCCAGTTCTACAAGTCAGCCATTGGAACAGGTACAAAACTATGATGAAAATGATGTGTTTGCCAATGTGAGACGGCATTCTGAGCAACCTGAATCCATTAACGACACATAATTGTTTGGGAGAAGAGTGAATAGCAATGTATTCCTGATTCATCAAATATATGTACTAATGATAATCAGGTTGATCAAAATGCTACAGAATGTGTTGATGAGCGTGCTGCGCTTGCTAATTTAATTGCTAATTTGACTCTTGATACGGAGGAAAACAAAACGGTATTAAAGCAATTAAAGAAAGCAAACGCATCATTGACTCAAGAATTGGAAAAGTGCAAAACTAACCTTGATGAAACCAATAGTGCTCTAGGGGAGGCTATTAGTTGTCGGGATAGTTGTCTGATTGCACTTCAGAACAAACAGAATGAGTTTGAGAAGTACAAAGCCTTTAATGACCGGACGATTGATTATGAAATTCTTCAAACAAAGTTAAATGAAACTCTAGGACTATTAGCTCTAAAAGACATTGAAATTAAAGAAGGTTTGAAAACTAAAGCCTATGAAATTTCAGTTCTTAATCAGAAACACGATGAATTAGTCAAAAAGAGTCTTTTAACAAGGTCACAACTGGAAGGTTATCTCAAAGAGAACACAAAGGTCATTTCATTTAAAGGTTAAGGAAGAAGAAGTATTTGACAAGATGATTGAAATGGACAAACAGTTAAAGTTTTTGAACGAAATTGTTTATACTCGTAATCAGTCAATTCAGACCATTCATATGTTAGCACCCAAATGTGCGACATATAATGGTAGACTAACCTTTGCCAATCCAAGGTACCTCAAGAAAGCTCAATCTGAAAAGCCCTGTTTGTATGAGATCCCATATGATACTTCTGATCCTGCAAACAGATTTGCCCCTGATAGGGAAGACCCATGGACTTTGATAACGACGAGTAGATCAAAAATTAGAGAAAGAAACAGTGAAACCATACGGACGACACTAGACAGATAGTCTTTATGAAATTTTTAATGGGACCTCAATGGGAGTATCGTCTATCAGTTGGATCGCGCAAAAGCAGTTAGGAAAACAATGTGGAGAAAAACGTTTGTTAGAACAAAACCAACGCACATGCTAAAAACATTGCCTTTCTTCCTGTGTCAAAATCCATTAGTAAAAGTAGACAAGTTTTTTTAACGAAATGACATTTACATCAAATCAATTCAGAAATTGTTGATCAACTTGGTTTTAAACATACTAGTGATTTGTTCGGGTGACAATCTGCTCATGATATGGAACTTTTGATAAAAACCCTTTCTAATGCCTCCTTTCCATAAATCACAAAGTGATAGCTTTCTTTTGAACTGAACTTTAAAACGGAATTGCATGAAGATTATGAGTACGTTAAATCCTTGAAAAAGAGATTGACGGAACTTGAATCTGAGAAGGCTGTTTTTCAAATATGATGATCTACTTCTTGAAGAGTGTGTGTCTAAAAGATGATACATGTTATATTTGCATTTCTGTATGTTTTAAATGCTTATGCTGAATTACAATGACTTGTATCTTCCTAAAGTCAAAGATGTGAACGTCTTGCAAAAAGCTTTCGAAAACAAATGTAATATGTTAATAAACGAAGTTCATAATATGCTTTTTCAAAGAGTTTTGTCTAAACTTGAAAAACAACTCGATTTCTCTTGACCTTTCTTACTCCATTTGTAAAAGAACAGATGAAAAAAACAAACCAGTTTGCAAAGAAATGCTTCAAATGTGTTTCCGAAAAGAACAGTGACACAATATCATGAAATACAGATTTGAAAGCTCCAAATGCAAAGACAAGAAACATAGCAATAATTGAGATTAAAGAAACTCATCGAGAACTGCAAGGGAAAGTCTGTGGAAACTCAGTTTAATAAACCATTCTGTTGTTCGACAACCAAATGCTCAACGAATTCCAAAACCATCAGTTTTAGGAAAACCGACTCCTTTTTCAAATTCTCCTGAAATGAGAAGTTTTCAAACGAAACAGTCGGTTAATAAAACTAATGTGTCGGATGGTTTGTTTAAACAAGTCACTCAACAGAATTTGCCTCAGATTAGAAAACAAGCAGTTCGAAACACCAATGTGATTGCACCTGGCCCCTCTAGGAATTGCCCAAAGCATGTGTCACATCAGTCACCAAGGGAAAAAGTAGGTCAAATTGACATTGGTTCTATAACTACTACTAGAGGAAAGCTTAGAAAAGTAGACAAACTTCAAAATAGACAAAGAGGTGATGGAAACCTAGTATTGATTGATTACATGCTAGATTACCAACACTGCTAATGGTTGCAAACCAAAACCTAGGAATTGGCAAGCATCAATGAGTAGTCGGGTTTCAAACAAAGATGTTCACTTAGGAGAACATAGGAAACAAAAGCCTTTCTTGAAGTTCAATGACTTGCAATGTCCTACATGCAAAAAGTGCCTTTACAGTGCAAATCATGATGAATGCGTCTTAGAATACCTCTCAAGGTTAAATCCTCGTGCCTCTGCACAGAATAAGGATGCAAAATCCCATAAGACAACAAAGAGATATATGCCCGTAGAAAAGTCAAGTGCATCTAAGAAACCAGAAAGACAGATCCCCACAGGACATAGGTTCTCAAACAAAAAGACTACCACTGTCCCTGAGAAAACAATGAATCCTAGATCTTGTCTTAGGTGGAAACCAACGATAGAATCTTTAGTAATGTTCGTCTTAGGTGGATTCCCATAGGAAAGTACTCAATCATTGCACCGGGCAAAGGTTGACAGTGAACGCGCATGGTTATTTGTAGCTATCCTCTCATTTCATGATGCAAACAAAACTTGGGTTTAAGTGCGTGCGTCTTTCAATGGTCAAAAGCAATAATGAATTGACCTAAATGCGGAAGCACTACACAAATGAAAAGTAGGAAAATCTCAAGAGTGTGGTTGCTGAAATTTTTGTTTATTTCTAAAGAAAACCAGTGCCAGAATGGTTTTACAAAAGATGAGCTACATTAAAATGACGTTTGAACACAGCAGTTCAAGCCTCGGTCGTCAATGTCAAATGACGTCTGTTCACATCAGTTCAGGCCTCGTTCTTCATCAAATGACTTCTGATCATAACCGTTCAGAACTCGGAATTCAAGACCACAGCAATGAACCGTCAAGTTCTCAGCTGGTTCCAAAAAGTTGTTCCTTAAGCAAACAACACGCTTACATCGCAACAAGAGTTGGGAATTCCTATTGCACCTTAACTAGCAATGCTGAGGACAACAGGTACTATATATATCAAATAACAATAAATCTGAAAAATAGAAAATTTCCAAAAAGATTCTTCTCGACATGTCTCTTGGAATCGATAACATTTACGTGCTTAGAAATGTCGATTAACATTGACACGAGTGTGTAAATGAAGTTCGAGCGAGAGTTGCAAATAGTTTCAAAACATGTCATTTCTAATTTTCTAGATGGCTTATGTGCAAATGTCAGTACATAACCCGGACTTCAAATAAAGGAAGGTTTATAACTTATCCTCACAACGAGAAAATTAACGTTTCTCGGTCTTGAGCTGTTCTTACAAGACATTCAATGTTTTTAGCTTAAGAAAAAGGAAAGTGTACGTTTCAGTGCGCTTACCCTTACCGTTAGAAGAGAAGTCCTCTAACATCTGGTTTTTCAAAAAGTTGAACACAATTTTTCAAGAATTTCTCGATGACAAATCATAATCTTTCAAAATTGTGTGTTCAACACTCCATCCCTCACAATGTTTTTAAAAGACAACAATTTCTCAATTGGTCCTATTTTTTAGGGGGAGTTTTTCGAAAAACAAAGTTTTAATGTTCTTGGATACATCATCAAGACCATTCATATGTATTCAAAAACATTATCAAAATGTTCCACCACTTCATGCTGACCATATTTTCTCCCACAGATATTTCAAGACATATTTTAATCACTAGGGTATTCAAAAAACTAAGTGTTTATTATTTAAAATCAAGGGGAGAAAAATGTAATTAAAATCTGTTCTATTCGAGCTCATGTGCTGAGTAATGGTTTTTATGGTACGATCTTATACCAAAACATCTTAATTTCACGACGTTCTGAAGTCATAAGGTGGTTAGGTTAGGAATCAATCCTATGATCCAACCAGAACCGGAGGATCTACCCAAGGATAATCCAAAGTTAGAAATAGCAGTCCTTAGGTATGATTGGAGATGAATGTATATGGGAATAATGCTAACTAAGATTGAGCTAACACTGGAACAATCACAACAAGGTGTTAGTAATGACGTCTTGGTAAGCATTGAAGGCGTTGAAGAATGAAAAAGAAATGTATGGATAAAGGGTCTAAAGAAAGAAGCCCTCCACACAACTTAAGGCAGAAACCGGGTCAATACATATGCTGTCAGAATCACAAGTTGATTGCTGACATTGAAAACGACATCATGGACCCAGTGATGCAATGCACAACCCTTCCCAGCCATTCGAGTTTCTCTCAACAGAAACTTGTCTCATTTGTCACGGAGATACACACGTTATCTATTGACATCTCATTTCGAGATCGTTGATATTGAATAGGTGGCAATATGCTCCAGCCTCCGAGTACTAAAACCAAAATGCACTAATCGAGTCTAGAGCCAAGAGATCAATCTAAATCTCGTTAGGACACATTCCATTTCAAACACTTGTTGAACATCATCAAGTTCACAAGCTGTTATCAAGAGTCCTACGCAATATCATTGTGATATTTGCCAGAACATTCGAGTGATACTAATGTATTCACAATGAAGATGGAAATCCTGCTTGAGCCAGCATCAAACAAGCTCTTGGTAGGTGACTTGCGAGATTCTATATGAATCAAACTTGTGACAACTGGATATCGATTTGGTCCAGTAAATGATTTGACGGTTGATGAATTTTGATAAAAACATGACACTCTCGATGTGTTACAAAAACTCTTTAACGAGTGACACGTCGATTGATTTTCAAATCAATTTTCTCGTTTATCACTAACGTAAACCTGCAGGTCAAACGGTGGTAACGGCAACCTCAATCCCATTCAAATGCTCAATCTACGAAGACATACTATCTAGAAAGCTCAAGATTTAAAGACAAAGACTTCCGCAAACTCTGAAATAAAGCTTTCAAGATAATGCAATAGTATGAGCATGTTGGTCAAAGACACAAGATCGCAAGATGGCTTAGCCGATCGCAAAGCATGAAGGAACAAGCTTACAACGAAGACAAAGACCAAGAACACTCGAGCTTAAACGACAAAAGCAATCTCACTGATCTCATGAAGGAGTGTCATCAATGAACTCACTTCGGGGGAGATTGTTAGCCTCAATTTTATTGAGTCAATAAAGGAAGCTCGTTCCCGTGTTCAAGACCTCACTTCAGGGGAGATTGTTAGCCTCAATTTATTGAGTCGAACAAGGAAGTTCGGTCACTCTACGATGGAGCTTCGGTCTTTAATTAGTTAACGTTGTAATAGGAAAGTATCGGGAATCGGGCTCGATAGTTAATCTAATATTGTATATGTTTCGGGTTTAATCCCAAGCAAAACCCGAGCCCGGGTCCTAGTTAAATATCCCGCGCGTCACTTTTAAGTGTCGGGGTATATAAGGAACTTTTCCACTTGGAAAAGTTAGTTGTTCAGTTGTTCTCATTTTCTAATAAATCTCTTTTCTTTTCTCTCTCATTTCTCTCTCCTCTTTCTCTCTCTAAACAACTCACTCTCTTTCTCTTTTCTAGTTCCGATTTCGTGTTTGATTATATGAAGTGAAGTGTTACGGGATCCTACATAAAGATCAATCAATTCCAAGACGAAATAGTGTAAATTGGCACTATGCCAGGGATGACTACATGTTTACCACAATAAAGGTTGTCTCCAAGCATGAAGACACACAACTATATGGTGCCATTTTAACAAATGAATTGATGAATGAATACATCAGAAACTCCGAATCCTACAAAGAGTGTGAGTCCCAAACTAAACCGATCTTTGCAGCCTGCTAAGGGTGATAACCAACTTGTATAAATACAGATTGACTATATAGAAACACTGACTATGAATACTTATTGTATATGCGGAATCTATACAATAGTACTAAGAAGAACAATGAAAAACTAAACTTTGATTTCTATTAATCTGTTAAAGTGATTACAGATTACTAACTATGAGATATGATTGTATGAGATGTATATTGAACTGATATCTCTAACTATGCTATGAGAATGTTCAAAAGCTTAGGATTATACAGAGCTCAGAAGTGACACGTTTTAGAACCGCTAGTGACTTAGGTGCTGTTAAATTCCCCCCCCACCCCCCCCCCCCCCCCCTCATGATAATTGTCATGATGCATAGATAAGATTTAGCCATATCTTAGTTATGCTCTTATTACGTATAGCTCATACATATCTGCTTTAAACTTTTGCGGGTACTAATCTGTATTATCTACTAACAGTATCGTTCCAAGACTGAAACGCTAATGCGCTAGTCATGTATCTACTTAATACACTTTTGTATAAATGTACTATACCATAGTACTATAACTCACTAATCCTCATCTCAACCCGAGTACTAAGCTCCATTTTATCACTATACATGGGCCCACTACAGTCCAGGATCGAATGAATTCCCAAAAACTCACCTCCACCAAAACCTGCTTTTTTAATTTTTAACTTCATGTTTCTTCAGGTTAATCTTCTTAATTTCTTGGAGGATGTATCCAAACACTCTAACACATTTTGATCTTGATCTTTAAACACGTTTCATCTTTATCAACAACTTTGTCTTTTTAGTAACACTGCAACACTGCAACATCTTTTAAGCAAGTAATCCAACTAAGTGGCTTTGTAGTTTTTGGCAAAAACTAAGCCATAAACAGATTTGATGTTCCTTTACCAGTAGCCGTTTGCTCTGGGATAGTTAACTCTTTATTTCAAAAATATGGTGAGTTAATTACCATAAAGTTTTTTGTAAACTGTCAACCATCAACGGAATTGATTTGTCTTTACTAAATACTGTTTGCTTTTGGACTAGCCAATGCTTCATTTCCATAACATGGTGCATTGATAAACCATATAGTTTTTAGCAAACTATCAGCTATCAACAGATTTGAGTAGTCTTTACCAAGAACTGTTTGATCTTGGACTAGCCAACTCTTCACCATGAAGCAAGGTGAGTTGAAAACCCTATAATTTTTGGTAAATTGTCAACCATAAACGGATTTGAGAAGTCTTTACCACAAGCCGTTTGCTTATGGACTAGCCAGTTCTTATGCCTGTTAAGCATGGTGAACTGATGACCATTTGTTGTGTGGTGGTTAGCCAACACTCAAACCCTTCTCAAGTCCATTCACAACATCACTCTTCATCAATCTGTTTCTTAATGAATCTTATCAAATCAAGGGCAACAGTACTTTCTCTTTCAACTTCTAATCCCAGATCAAGCATTCTTTGCAATAAATCCTTTGAAAGAGGATATCTTCTTTCAACTAACATATGAATGACTATCCCATCTTCAAGCTCCAAAATGCAAACTCCACAAGCTTCATACAATCTCCAAGTGATGATCTTCCAATCTTGTTGATTACTCCAGAAATCACTTTGATCATTTTCTTCAGTTGAGGATTCCATCATTATCTTCAAGTCTCCCCAAAGAATCAACTCAAATCCTTCTAATGTAATTTCTGAGTACTGTTCCATTATCAATTCATACAAGTGAAATAAGTCTTGCCTATCAAATATATGAAGTACCTCCATCAGATAGTTGAATGCCCTAAAATTCCCATTGGCTCTGTATATAACAAGATAGTCTCCATCTGGTGATGACACCTTGTCCAATCTAGCAATGACAGATTTCTTCTCCATTATCTCACTATCTATGGTACCTTCAAATGTAACAATCTTTAGGGGCACTTTTATTGTTCAGTATCAATGTCATATCTGACTGTTTTCTTGGCTTTTTCCTTGCAATCATTTTGATATGACCCCCTTTCCTCTTCTTTGTACCCTGCTCTTTCACTTCTTCCTTAGCAGGTACCTGTACTGTGTCTTCTTCCTTTAATCTCTTTTGATCAGTGTCTTTTACTCCTTCATTCATCTCCTTAATCCTTTTCTCATCCTCAGTGGAACCAACAACAGTAAAACCTTTCATCAACCTCTTCACTTTTCTCTATACAAAGCTTGTATTCTCTTCAAATAGTTTTGTCTTCAAGTCTGAGTGTTTCTTGTTTCCAACATGCTTCAAATAAGTCATCATTTGATTCATAAGCTGAGTTCTTGTAGGAGGTTTGTTTCTGATTGCAATAGCTCTTTGTTTTGTAAGAAACCTTCTTTGAGCTGCAATTGTATCATGAAGGAACTTTGCTCTTTCTTCTATAGTGAACTGTTTCTCTCTTCATCTTGTTAGTCTGTGAGCTAAAAGTCTATCTAAATTCAATTCTTGCTTGAATGCAAGTCATACTTCATCTGAACGGGGGCTAGTCTTTGTAGCTTCTTCCTAGCTAATTCTTTTTTTTCTTCTTTGTGTCCATTCCTCTTGCAACTTTCTAGCCATCTCTTCATCCCTAGCAAGTTGATTAAACTTCTTTTTTCGCTTTAGGAATCATCTCCTATTTCAGTTATCAGACTCATTCTTCCTCTTCAATATCTTTTTTTCCCATTTATCTTTTTGATCAATCTTTGGATAGGGTCTTTAAAGTCAATAGTGATCTGTTAAATTAGGTCCTAGGTCTCTCCCTCTCTTCAACATCCTTAAGCTCACCTCCTTTCTCCTTTTCTCGAGAAATTGCTTGGGCTTGGCTCATGTTGAGTAAGAAAACCTGAGCATAGTTTCTTTCATTCTCCAAACATTGTAGGAGTAGTTGTTGAAGTGATTGGAGTAGCACTTCTTGCTTCAGTTCGATCATCAGTACCTTCATCTAGGCTAACGGTACTATCTCTGTCCTTGTCGGTACCTTCTTCCTCCTTATCGGTACTATCTTTTGATCTGTCGGTACTAACTTTTGATCGGTCAGTACTAACTTTTTCTTTGTCAGTACTAACTACATCTTCAGTACTAACTGCATCTTTAGTACCCTCTTTCTCTTCATCCACTACCTCTCTTGTCCTCCCCACATCTTGAGCATCTTCAGTATCCATATAATCCATTGTATCATCAGGAAGCTCATCAAATAAAGGATTTGTATGGACTGAAGGTTCAGCTTTAGCAGACTTCCTCCCCTGTTTGGATACAGACTCCTTTTGCATCCGGTTTGCCTTCAAGGTTTTCTTTCCTGCCAACCTTTGCTTCAAAGATACACTCTTCATCCAGGCTCTGTGGTGTGTAATAACAGGTTTGGCTTGCTTCTTGAGCTTCTTAATCTGTGCCTTCAAATGTTTAATTTCCTTGGCTTGATCTGTAACCTGTGTACACAAGGAGATACAAAGATCATAGACACTTTGGAGTGTCATGTCACCCTCATTCCCTGAAAGGGATTTATCACTGGATGACTGACCCCCATGATTCCCACCAGAGCTCTCTGGAATAGAATCAGGAATATGAGTAGAAGGGGAAGGTCTAGGTGATGGGTCAGATGGAGGCTCAATAGTAGCTTCACTTGGATGAGGAGGAGAGGGTGTAGGTTGTGGTTCAGATGGTCTCTCTGAAGTAGCACCCTCATCCTCAGTAGATTGTACCAACATAGAAGCAAATAAAGGTGTGACTTTCCCAGAAAAATGTTTACCCTTTTTAACCATAAAGGAGAAAACTTTACTTGTCAAAGCATTTACAGGAAAATGATCTAAAGGTACTGGTACATTCACTAGCTGTTTATCTAAAAAGATTGAAATAAAACGTGGATACATTACAAACTTCTTCTTTGCATCTAAATGTCTAAGCATACCATCAAAAATTAATTTAGAAAAATTATATTGCTGATTAGATGTTAAACAAATGACAGCAGTGGCAATGTTAGTGGGAATTTGATCCCAAGAGGTGCTTTTGGAACTAATACAATGATTCATTGTATGAAACAGAAACCTCCATTGGGGTGAAAACAAAGCTTTATTAAATGTTAACACAGTTAAATCCCCCTCATACCCATCTGCTTATTGCATCATCTAGCTCTGATTAGGTAGAGAATCTATCCCCTCAGCATCATCGAAAAGAAGGTCACTTATGGATGCTTCAGAGATAGACACAGACTTGCCAGCTACTTTGGCAGTAATGTACCTTACATTGTTGATTATTTTGGATTTAGCAGACATCCAAAACTGCTCAACAAATGTAGTAGAGACTACTGGACTTACAGTGAGAGCATGATGAATGGAGCTTCGCGTAAGAAAATCAATAACTTCATGAAACTCTGCATTCCCTTCAGTCTTCTCTAAATAAGCGACCATATTGTGCTTAGGGCACGATTCAAGAACAACCATTGTGGTTGAATTAGTGATCGTCGGTGAGAGAAAGATTAGGGCTTGTATTGAAGAAAGTATTTGAGAGTGATTACGTAAGTGAACTGTGCAATTGAGATGGGTTTATATAGGTTTAGGAAACCTAAAATCAAAGAAACCGTTTCAATTTACACTTTGTACCCTTGGCGGTATTTTCTTCAACGTCTCTATAGCGGTACTATCTTTGCCCAACGGTACTAACTTTGCACTGTCGGTACTAACTTGTGCCAACCAAAAAATGAACAAGTTTGGCAACAACAATACTTCAATACCGTCTGAATCTCTTCCCAATGACTCTTGAAAACCCAATTAACTTCTTGAAACTCGTCACTGATGTTTAAAAATGCTTCTGCACACTAAACACTTCATACAAACTATACAACAAATCATATTGCCTCCCCTTAACTAATGCAGCTTATGGATTGATCATCCCAATAGTAACAACCAAGAACTGGAACCTACTAACATCAAATGCCTTGGTTAGAAGATCAGCTACATTGTCATCAGTATGGATTTTAAGCACCTGGATAAGTTTCTTCTCATAAGCATCCCTTATGAAGTGGTGCATAATTGGTGATTATGCTTTTGTTTTAGATTGTTATATGGATTCTTTACAATGCAGATAGTACTTTCATTATCAATGTAGATCTTTGTGTTCATGAAATTGAATCCATAGTCTAACATTTGATTTTGAATCCACAAAACTTGCCCACAGCAATTTGCAGCAGCAACATATTCTCGCCGCTGTAGTGAAGTAGCCATAATGGTTTGCTTTTTGCATTGCCCAAGAAAATAAGTCTTCCCTGCCCAAGAAATTGACAACCTTCTATTATGGATTTCCTGTCAAGATTTGTGCCAGCATAGTCACTATCTGAGTAGGCTTCTAGGTCAAATGAGGACACTCTAGGATACCAAAGGCGCCCAGTTTGGGTTTGCCTTGTAGATACCTAAGATTTATTAACGAGCACTTCAGTGGGAAGTCTTTAGAGTGTCCCTGAAATCTAGAACAAGCACAGACTGCAAACATAATATCAGGCCTAAAGATGCAGGGGGGACAAGTACATTAAAGAAACCAATCAATGGATCTAATAAAGATGTACATCCACATCACTGGCTTCTTCTCCTTAACTAAAGGCTTCTGGTCTCAATTGGTGTGTACTAGCAGTCTTAACACTGTTAAAGTCAAACTTCTTTAGGTATTTTGCAATCATATTATATGACTTTTAAAAATTCCATATTCTTTTTGTTTGACTTGTAATCCAAGAAAAGTAAGGTGAGCTCTCCCATAGAGCTCATGAAATCTACCCTGCTTTAAGGCCTCAAATTTATAATCACCAACGATTTCTTCTGTAGAGCCAAATATGTATCATAAACATAAACTTGTACTAATATGATATCATGTTTTGTCCTTTCTTAATTGAAAAGAGTCTTGTCAATGGTTCCTCTTCTTTTCCATTCTTTAACATGGAATAGAGATAAAGTATCATAACATGGCTTTGGAGCTTGGTTGTAACCATTAGAGAGCTTTTACTTACTTTGTAGGACCTGTCTGAGGATTATTTAGATTCTCATAAAACCTGGTGGTTGAGACACATAGACCTCCTCATCAATTTTCCATAAAGGAAGGCACTTTTCACATCCATTTGATAGACTATGAAGCCCATGTAAGAGGCAAAGGCTAAAAAATCCTAATGGCTTCAATCCTGGCCACAGGAGCAAAAACCTCGTCATAATCTATCCCTTCCTCTTGCCTATGTCCCTGAGCAACTAACCTTGCTTTATTTCTGACCACAACTCCTCTCTCATCCTTTTTGTTTTTGTAAACCCATTTTGTTCCAATTGCCTTCTTCCCATAAGGCAAAGCTACAAGAATCCAAACTTTCTGAATCTTGAATTGCAGCAGTTCTTCCTGCATAGCATCACCCAACTTTCATCTTCAAGAGCTTCAGAGATTTTCTTGGGTTCATTTGAGATAAGAAACAAGCAAATAAATAATGCTGGAGAGCCTTATTGGATTCATTTCTCCTGTTGCCTTTTGAATATAACTTACAAAAGATGAGCTCCAGAAATTTTAGTCACTTTACTTCTTGTTGAACTACTTGATTATGGTATCTCAAGAATTAAAGTTGAAGGATGGTAATAGAAATGAATCTGGATGTGGGAATAGGACTGACATTCACAACAGGTTCTAAATTTGTGAAGTCAGCCACTGCACCCTCATTATCATAAGATGAATTTGTAAAAATACCATCAGTAGGATTTTGATAAATGTCCTAAAGTGCAGGTATTTCTGAGTCATCTTGGTCAGGACTGGCAGTACTAACTGGTGTGCTAGCAGTATTAACTATGTTAGTACTGCTAGTTTTAGCAACTCCTGCTTGTAAAAGTAAAATCTTTGTTTCTTAGGCAAAATCTCCTTCTAAGAGCATTCAGCTGCATCATTAGCATCCTTTTCTTGCCTCTTAAGTCTTTCAAGTTCCTCCAAAAAGACTTGATCCTCCTTCTCTACTGGTTTCTCATCTGTCTGTAAATCAGGATGTTTGTTAGTTGCTTCACCTGCATCCTTTTCTGTTGATCTCTTGACTGTTGAAGAATAAGAAGACCATATAGGCAGTGCAAAGTAGTCCTGAATAGATTCATCTTCTTTTTCAGAATTACCTGCATCAATATTATCTTTTATACCTGCATTATGATTAGCTTCTTGTGGACCTGCATGTTTGTTAGCTTGATTCTCTGATCTTACAGGTTGATAATTCATTAAATCAGTTAAATAATTAAGATCAAACAGACAAGTTGGTCCTTTTCCTGCATCATTTGGTATAGTTTCTAAAAAGGTGTGTGCAGTTTTTCTAACTCTTTGTTTCTAAATATGTATACCCTTAAAGCCTTGCTTTGTAGAGAATACCTAACTAAAAAACTTCATTGATTTCCCATCAAACTTGCCCAGAGGGTCAATGTATTCAAGATGTCACATGACACCAAAAGGTTCTTATGTGCGTATGATTGGTATTTTACTAGTACAAGTTCATTAGGTGTATTATTATGAGGTTTGGTCACTAATACCTTATTGAAGAACATAAACAAGCAGTACTAACTGCTTCAGCCCAAAAAGTGTTAGGTAAAAATGAATCTGCTAGCATAGTTCTAGCAGCCTCAATAAGGGTCATGTTCTTTCTTTCAGCAACTCCATTTTGTTGTGGAGTTCTGGCATTACTGTATTCCCTCTTGATCCCTTTTGACCCACATAATTCAATAAAATCTCTGTTCTTAAATTCTGTACCATTATCACATCTAATAGTTTTAACTTTTTGATTTAATTGGTTCTCAATTTGTCTTATAAAGTCCTTAAGGATTCCACTAGTTTCATCCTTAGTCTAAGAAGAAACAACCCAACTAAACCGCTAAAAAATCATCAGTGATAACCAGGCAAGCAATAAGTCTTATGGTTTTAAGCTCCTTTACAGATGTAGGTCTAAACTAAATCCATTATGTAGAAGCTGTAAGGAAGTGACTTATTAGAAGCTCACTGATTTGTCCTTACAAGAGGCCTTGTGTTGCTTTCCTTTCTGACAAGCAACACAGGTGTGGTCATTTTGAAAAATCTTTGAAGGTAAACCTCTTACAAGGTTTTCCTTCACAAGTTTGTTTAAGTTTTTAAAGTCATCATGCACCCATCTCCTATGCCATTTGATTAGATTCAATCAATTGATGCCTTTGTAATTAAAACAGCTAAACCTCCTGAAGAAACAATGTTCTCTAATTGAAACTTGTACAATATTGTTTTGTCTAGGTATTCTATGTAATACTTGATGTTATCAGGTAACTTAAATTCAGAGACTAAACAAGACATGTTCAGAGTCAGTTGAAAAGAACTTTGTTTTCTTGTCACTTTTGTGACATAGAAAAGAGATTAATTGCTTGATAGTTCTTTCAACAACAACACACATCTCAAAATCTAATTTCCTGTTTTTATTTTACCTTTTACCAGTTATGTTACTTTACTTCCTCCAAATGCAAACAGGGCCACATTAATGTCTTGTATTCAGCAAGGTAAACCTGGTTTCTAGTCATTGTACCTTGGAACAATCTCTATCAATAATCCCTTTGTGCTTTAAAGCTCTGTGTGGATAATCTTGCACATCAAATAAAAGAGATTAGATTCTCTAGGGAACCGCAAGCCAGTTTAGGCTTGGTCTGCCTAGTGGATCTTAAAGGTTTAAACTTATGTCTAAGACTTGATCCACTATTGTATTTGGAGATATTTTGCCAGTAATGTCCTTTTTGTCTCCAATTACAACCTGCTGAGGGTATCTTATACAGCAGTAGTTTCCCTTTTTCCCCCAACAACTACTAACTGATTACCTCAGCTGTATCAACCTTTTGATATGAAAAATTGTTTATAAGTGTCTGTCTGGAGTTATAAAAACCTAGAAAAATGGTGAATGAGGTTTTAAAAAAACATTTGCTGGTCTAACTCTATTCACAATAGGCTTAACATTTTAACTTTCATAGCAGCATTAGTTGGTATGCTCTGGTTTGTTAAAATCATGCCTAGTAGTATTAAATTGTTAGGTACGCTAGCTGTCAAGCATGTATTAACTGGAATTTTACAGTTATAGTTAGTACTGCTGTTGTAGGATCAAATTGGTTTTTATGATTCACTCTTTGCTCTTTGTTCCAACTTGGTTAATCTCCATTTGACTAGACGTTATCCTCATGTGTTTGTTTAATCAGCTTGGTAGCATCCTCTTTTCATGGAATCACAATCTCTAATTAGTTGACTAAGACTACCACCAATACAAAACATCCTCTTGTAGTAAACCCATATCCCAACCCTTTCTTGTTAACTGTAGGATTTTTACTATGTGTGAATTGTTTCTTAACAGTTTCCCTAGGAGTTTTTACTTGCTTATAGGTACTAGCAAAACTAGGTTGTTCCTGTTCTTTTGTAGGTTGAGACACATGTTCATCTTCACTATCTGATTCATACTCCTCAATGATAGGAGCATCAGACCTAACCTTAGGTTGATTTACTACTTTGGGTTCGTTTAAAGTTGGTTCAGGCAAAGATTCATGTGTTTCAACACTACAATCTGATTCACAAGTATCAAAGTCACTGGTTTGGGTTTCAGATTCACTAGGTTGAGACTGTTTTGGACCATATGTAAATTGAGAGTAATCTATTTCTACATCAGGTCCAGATGGCATGTAATTCCCTGTCATGGGTGGGGGTACAACATGCATTCCTCCTGCTGTAACAAACCTATCATACAAAGGTTGTTTTTCTAACTCACTTTCCTTATTCATAAAAACACTTTGTAAAACTTCATTTTCATAACTCAAAATGCCATCATATCTGTGATCCCCGCAAACACTAGCCAAATTTATCTTGCACTCATTTGGGATTTAGCTGTTTACCAAGATTCCTTAGAAGAGTTGTGCCATTCTTTCTACTTTAGCTTTTAATCTTCTTTTTGAGCTTCTGCCAATAGTTTCTTATGGTATGTTAGGACATCTGTTTTATCATCTAAGTCTATTTTCATAAACTTATCATTTCTTCATACAAAGTTGACGTGTTGATGAGAACTAATTGTGCTCTCAACTTTCTTTAGACCTTGAGTATATGCCTATTATTTCTTATTGCTTGCATCATAAGTTGTTCTCTCCTGAGCATCTACAGTTTATTTTAAGTTTAGCATACGACTCTTTTACAGTTTTGAATAGGAAGTTACTTGTGTTGGTGCCTGAGCTATTGAAGCATCAAGCATAATCTTCTTCTTCTTTTGAGTGACTGGTCCAATCTACACCTTCTCCATCAATGGTCACTAATGCTTTAGAGTCTTCCTACTTACCAGATCTTCTCCCATCCTTATTGCCAGAGTTCCAAGCATCTCTTCTTCTAATATCTTGATTTCCCTTAGTTCTATATTCTCTAGCAAAATGGCCTGACCCTTGTGGAATAGTTCAGCACTCGACTTTTTTGGTTTTATCAAAACCAACTGTGTTCCTTTGCTTCAAATGCAGCTTTCTACCAGTCTTTTTGTAGAACTTTTTCTTTCTATCGAAATCATGTCCAACTGCCATTTCACAAGGTCCATTTCTTCTAAGTCAAATTCATCAAGCTGTTCCAAGTCCTCATGATCCAATGAGGGCAACTAGGATTGATTTGCAAGTAAGGAGTTTGATGAAGTTTGTACATACTGTGAGTCTGACCAGAACTATTAGAAACATATGAGCGGTACTTAACATTTTGTACTGCTGGTTGTTCTTAGCAACAAATGCCCATTTTGCAAGCTTAGAAGATGATGAAGAGTAGAGCCTTTTATATCATCTCAAAGACTCTTAGATTATTTATACAGATTCATCAAAGCTGAGACTGTCCACTCCTGGCTTGGTCCTCATGATTAAGGAAACTTGAGACCAAGACAAACGGTGAGGATCTAAGAATTTTGATGTCCAATCCTCAATGATACACCTGCCCATGAATATCTAATTGACTCAGAGGACTTTGGATCCTGTATACCCTTTATGCCAGTCCTTCTAAGTTTGTTACAAAGAAACCTTCAAAAAACTTGGTTGCTTTGGAATATATTCTGCATCTTCTTGGATTCATCATTTCTACCAAATCTGGATTTGATAGCTTCCCACATTTCTTTTGCTCAGTCATCTTATGAAGTTAGCAAGATGGTCTTCTGGTAAAGCCATAAGCAAAGTGGTCCTAGCTTTTCTTTCTCTTTCTCTAGCTAAGATTTCTTCAGCAGTCCTTGGAGGCAAAACCTTAATTTGACCTTGTGTATCTATGGTGATTGATACAGGCCCATTCCCATTTTATATAACTTCCCAGATTGGATACTCTGTATGGGCCAAATAATGTTCCATTTTCATGGCCCATATATCGTATTCTCCCTTTTTGAGACTAGGAAGTTTGATGGTTTGATATAGTATGAGGAGTTTGTTGTGTTGTTGGTGTTTGTGATGTTGAGGGTGGTGGTGGTGGTGGAATTTCATCTTGTGATCCAGACATGATTAGTTTTGTATGATGGTGAAGTATAACTGGTGTTGTTTGTTCTTCTTACTCAGAGTTTCTCACAGGCTCTGATACCACTTGTGAGTCCCAAACTGAATAGATCTTTACAGCCTGCTAAGGGTGATAGCCAACTTGTATAAATACAGTTTGACTATATAGAAACACTGACTATGAATACTTATTGTATATGCGGAATCTACACAATAGTATTAAGAAGAACAATGAATAAACTAAACTTTGATTTCTATTAATCTGTTAAAGTGATTACAGATTACTAACTATGAGATATGATTGTATGAGATGTATATTGAACTCTTTTTCCTAACTATGCCGTGAGGGATCCTTTTATAAACTAAGGATAAACCCTAATAGGCTTACAAAACACATAAAAGATAATACATATCTTTTCCTATAATATCTCATACATATCTCTTAAACGGTACTAACTATTTTCTACTAACGGTACTAACTAACTGATCAGTACTTAACACTTTGTACTGTCAGTACTAATTATAACTATCGGTACTAACTATTATCACTAACGGTACTAAGTCAGGAATGAATAATTCCCAACAATATGTTTAAATACAGACATACTGAAAATGAAGCCGTCCGCCTGATGATGTTTCCCCTATCACTAACTGGAGAAGCAAAGACATAGCTGGATGAACTCAACGAAGGAACTATCGAAACATGGGATAAACTTCAAACCGCATTCATTAGCCGATTCTTTCCCCCAGCTCTTTTCGACTGACTTCTCGGAGAAATCCGAGCTTTCTCTCAACATGAAAACGAATCTCTAACCGATGCTTGGCTTCGTATGAAGGAAATGCTCCAAAACTGCCATGGTCACAATCTATCCAAAGGCAACATTATAAAAATCTTCTATCATGATCTCAGTGAAATAACCCAAGAAGTTTTGAATGCCGCAACAGGTGGTATTTTCCTCTATAAAACACCAAATCAAGCTTATCATCTTCTCGAAGATAAAGTATTACTCAAGCTCGACTAGGCTAAAAATCAAAAAACCAAAAAACCAAATCATCTCTTAAGAAAATTGTTGCTTTCGCCAATGAGTGCAGCAATAATTCTGATACTGACAAAATTATGGCCCGAATGGATGCCATGACTCTGAAAATGGATGCTCAGTACAAAGAACTCCAGTCTAATGCTAAAAAACAAAGCCTGATCTTGATGAGGATGACATACCTATGTCCCGTGAAGAAGAAGCCAAATTCATGCAAACTTTTCGTAATACTCGTTTTTACAATGATTACCGCGATAATTGGCGTTCAAGCGGACGAAATGATTATAATCGAGACAACTACCGATCCATCACCGATGATAAGCCGTACGATCTTCAAAAATAATTTAACAATTTCATGAAATCTCAACAATCAACCAACACTTTTGTCAAAGAAACGTTCATGGATCTTGGTATGTGCTTAATTACACATACCTTTTACCTAATAAAACGAGCCTAAATGACCACCAACGGACTTAAAATGCCATATATGTGCTTGTTTTGCTTCGTGTACTGTGCAGGTATCAGATATTCAAAAAAGGAAAAAACAATGGCAAAATGGACAAAAACCGATCACGGTAATGGAAAGAGAGCGAGAAAACGAAGCCGAAGGCGTATTTATCTTTTATGGGCCAACCCGTACCCATTTTATTGGGCTGGGTCAGCCCATTAAGAATAAATACTTATAAATCCTAAACCTTTATAAAATAAATCCAATTCCTGATCCTGGCCCAAAATAATAACCAAGCCCAAACTTCATACCCAGGTCCAATATCCATTTATAAACCTAAGGTCAAACACGGGTCAAATGTGTAGTCAAAATAAGATGTACTGTACATCTTCTCCACTTTTCCCTCCATCATTTCACCCAGGGTACCTCACACGCTCGTATGCTTCTAGAGAGAGTCTTGACACCTCTGACTCCTATTTTATCCACGCTGGCGATCCAAGGCATACTATTAGTGGATTTGACGTGTAACAGATCCAAGGGTGGAAAGAGATGATTAAAATATCAAGGGACAGGATTGATTGAAGATGGGGGAGCGTCCTAAGGGCAAGAAGGTTCCCCTCTTCACTATAAATAGGAAAGGAGAATCACACAAAGAAATATGTAGTGTAGGAGTAGTTTAATTAAGCTTTTAGTAGTGTAATTTAGCTTATTTTCCGCTTATTGTAATTTTAATTCATGTAATTTCCTTTTAAAAAGCAATGTAAACTTCTCTGATTAATAAAATCAAAGTTTCCTTTAAAATTTATGTTTAACTTTTATGCAAATTTTGTTTGAATGTATTGAGATAAGCTTGAATAAGCTCTTATTACCCTATTTAGCTTTTACCTCACTCAGTTAAGCTTTGTAAAAGCTTAACTGATCTATACCTCTCAAATCACTTACATAATCTAAAAAGGGTCATGATAAGCTTTATGGATGATAAGCTAAAAAAAGGAAGGGCTTATGGTTTCTTATAAGCTGGAGGTAGTTGATTAGCTCTAAGAGCATTTAGTCCTTGTTTTGAGCA